>JAADVK010000019.1:0-76726 GCA_023334975.1 Globisporangium sylvaticum
ACACGGTGGGCGCGTGTACTTGCATGAAGGTATATCCGGTGCACAGCTACACCCCATTGGTTTCCTCTGAAGCAAAAACTCTTCCATCGAATCTTAATAGCTCAACGAGAAACAACCTACTATATGCAGCCCTCTTTCTTACTACTACTACACTCAAGCGCAATACGAGCATACGAAATATACAACGGACTGGACTCGAAAAACTAGACTATTGTGACAACGCCAGAGAGAGAGAGAGAGAGCTACAGTCGCTTCATCATCTTCTGGTTGGCCTGCGTGATCGCGTACACTTGATGCGCGGCGTTCTGCAGCGCGAGCATCCGGTTGAACAGCTCTGCTTGCTGGGCCGCGATGCCCGGCGAGATCCTCGCTGGGTACTCTGGAGACAGAGGCGGCGAGGCCTCCGATTGAGTCCACGACGGGATCCGCTGGAACTCTCGAGGAGATGGCTCGGATCTGGTGGTCTGCATCGGTCGCTGGGACCTCGAGAGGAACTTGCGCTCGATCATCTGGTCGATGATCTTCTCGAAGTCCTTCTCCGAGGCGCCACTCAGCGAGTTGAGATCCTCGTCGGAGGTATCGCAGTGCTCTTGTTCTTCCAGACTGGAGAACAGCTGCTCGTCATCGGTGGACTCGTAGCTCCACTGCTGGGTACCCCGCCAGATCGTCTCTCTCGGCAGCTTCTGCTGCTGTTGTTGTTGACCGTCGTCGTTGTTGGCTTGGAGCACGAACGACTCACCCGCTGGGTTGATCACCAGACTCTTGGCTTCCAGGATGCACGTCTTGCAGCACACGATCTCGCAGAGCGAATTGCAGACGCCCGTGAACACGACTTTCTTGACGCGGCACTTGGCGCACGCCGTGACGCCGCAGACGTTGCACATCTTCAGCGAGCCGAACATGCCGCTGCCTTTGACGCACAGGTAGCATCGCTGCTGGATCTGCTGCTGTTGCTGGTCGTACCCCATGGTCGCTGTGTAGTGTCGGACCGCCATGGTCGTGAGTTTCTTCGCCTCTGCGCACTGCTTCGTCTTGGAGAGGCGACAGAAGTTCTCGATCGTCATCGTGACGCTCACGTGCGGGATGAGCTCCCCCGCGGGGTCGTAGAGTCCCTGCGCGAACACTTCGACTGTCCCAGGCACCAGCTCACGGAAGATGAGCGAGAACGACCCCTGAGCGCGGACAGCGACGCGGTCGTCGAACGGCGGGCAGTTCGCGACGTCCACCGAGTGCGCGATCGCGTAGCCGAATCGTCCGCCGTCGCGGTCTCGAGCGATACCCAGCGCCTCGAGGAAGCACCAGTCGCGAGACTTGACCAGGAGCGCCGCGGGGAGTCTCGTGAGCGTCCACTTGAGCCCCAGGTACCTGAACGGATCACTCGCGTTCCCCACCTCGATGTTGTGAAGAACAGTGGAGTCACGGACGCTCACATCCATGTACGCCATGGTTGCCTGGAGCTCTTCGTGGGTCTTCGTGTGCATGCCGTACATCAAATCGTCGAGAGTTCCGTCCACTTGTCCCGCGGCGAACAAGCTGGGAGGCGCGTACTGATCGTCCGGTCCGAGGGAACCGGACCGACGTCTGTAGATGCGCAGCTTCTGCTCTTTGCGGACGAGGCGCCACTTGCGCGAGTCCACTTTGCACTTCCGGTCATAGACGAACTCGCGCTCGGCCTCGAGGATCGTGTCGAGTTGGGCTTGCGCGATGCTCTTGTACTCGGCTTTCTCGTCTGGTGAGAGCGTGCTGCGGCCGCCTGCTGCTTGGTCGAAGTGGCCCTGAGGCAGTGGGAACGTCGGACGTGATGTCATGGTTGTGGCAAGTTCGGTAGTGAGAGAGGACTTGACTGGCAAATATTTTGTGTGTGACAGAGACGAAGGGAGGGAGGTCCCGCCAGTCAGTCAGTCAGTCAGTCAGTCAGTCAGTCAGTCTCACCGGTGGTCAGGGGGTGGAAAATATTGGAATTTGTTAGTACATTGGTGGTCAAAGCCTTTCCTGTCTGTCCATCTCATCTCCAGCCAACCGACCTCGTCTTTACCCTCAGAGGTACCCAGGTGTACCGTACCGGAATGAAAAATAATATTCAGGATGGATTGATTGATTGATTGTGGAGCCGCTCCGAATCGTCTTACTCGAGTGCATTTCGCGGAGCTGTCAGCACCAGACCCGCCAGACAGGTCTAGACAGCTGCCCTCGGTCACCGGACAACAAAAAAGAACGCTTGCTTACGACTGGAGGTTGCGTCTCAGAGGGCAACCTCAGCACCTCAGCAGTGTCCATCTGCGAAGGTGAGATGTGTCGAGGTGGCTCGCGAGCCAGCGGCATATCAGCAGTGAATCCATCAGTGGGCATTTGTGATGGCTCTGTATACAATAGCGCAAGTGAGAGCAGCACACACGCAGGAGCCTACTGTACCTACGACAGACAGCAGTGGGACGGCGGACGTCACACGTCACTTCGAAGTTGCAGTGAAGACATCAAATTTTCAGCCCCGACTTCAACTTCAAGCGTGCACCAGTCGTGGGGTTTCCTGTCGAATATCATACGATTCCTGTCCAATAAACTATCATATCCTGGCACCTTGGAAACTACGGGGAGCGGCTGTCAAAGGCTGTGCATGCTGTGTGTGTGTGTGTGTGTGCATGCTGTTCACCCTGTTCACTCGCAATCTGATACCCTATGGTGGCTGCAAAGTCTCGAGCGTGCGTGCTTCATTCTGAACACTCCGAGATGAATGATCCCGTGGTGGGGTCCAGCTAGTCGCTCCGCTCAGTGGTCCTGTTGCCCATGGCTCTCGTTAGTCGCTTGCTCGATTCCCACGAGAGGACGGCGGCGCCTTCAGCTATTCATCGGCGGATCACGAAAGACCCCGAGCGCGAGGATCGAAATCTGCTTCCAGTGCGCTTGAACTTGTGTGCAAGAGAGAGTCCGGCCGGTGTCTTGCCGCACGCACGCAACCGGTCCTGCCTCAAGCGGTACTCATGCATGTCACCTGACCGCTGGATGGGCCAGGTTTCGGACACAGCCAGATCTCTTTAAAACCTCTTCTTCACGCGGTCGGACCAGGACACACAGTCCAGCAATCACGCTCGCGACCGTGTGCACCTGGTGCTCTGTGCTCGACGAGGGCTTCAATCTCGATCTTGTCGTCGTGGCGGTTGTTGTCAACGACGTGCTTGGGCGTGATGTGATGGCACTGTTCAACTTGCTCAGACGGAGCGAGCGAGATGGAAACACGGCAGCGGCGTGGATAAAGCGTGACGATACAGCGAGGTACCATGGCAAATCCGAGCTCTCGAGCGGACAAAGCACGTCTGGCTGTGGAGCCAAAAAGCGCGGCAAACGTGCACGGAGGACGAGTAGACTCAGAAACATACCGTTTTCAGTGGCCGACAATGGCTACAGAATAATGGGTGGCGATGCAGAATCCGCAGTAATGGTATTGGTGGCGAGTTGCAAGGTTACCTAGCGGGCGAATGTGAAGTGATTGGCGCGCGCAGTGACCAATAATATACCGGTACATTCATGCATCGTCCCGGTGACTGTACAACCGAATGATCTTCAGAACCTACCTTGTCCAACTCAGAGTGAGTGAGATCTTTCAAGCTATTCGATCTGTCGCCACCCACGGTTTTGCTTTGTGATCGGGCGGCGTTTGCCCATTGGATACTACGGTATCCTAGATTCCATGTCGAAAGGCTTGCGTCGCGGCTTTCGTTTATTTCAAGCAGAAAGCTCAGTCAGTAAACTCAGTCACTTGTGGCTGCGTACATCAGGGCAGAAGCTTCGTCACCATTTCAAGGAGCGCTCACATCAGTTTCCAATGGCAACGGGTAACTCAGATCTGAATCCTGAGACCAGACCAGAAATGATAACTGAGTCTGATCTTCGGAAACTGACTCGATTATTGTCGAGACTGGATGTTTTGTACCCATCTTTCGTATCCAGTCACTCAATCCCAAATTCTGGAGGTATCTGTGTTGTTTCTTGTTCCGCTCCGCGTCGCTTCATGTTCTCTTTCGTCCGCTAGCTCCCAGTTCTCTCGAGTGTGTGACGATGGCATCTCTTGGTTTTCAAACCATGCGATCACCATGGGGAAGTCCAGCTAGTCTGCTGCTGCTGCTGGCACTTCTCTGCGTATTCGTCGGCGTTCAAACGGATTCGGAGTTCACTACTACGCATGCATCGCGAAAGACACGGCAACTTGAAGAAGACGACACCGCGAGCGAAGCCGCCGAGCGACTCAACTTGAGCAACAGCTTGAACTCGGGGAACGTGCCGTTGACCTCATCGCTCTCCGCGCTCGACGGGGTCGTTAGCGTCCTCATCACGCGCGACGTTGTGCTCACGAACGCCGAGTGGCGTCAGCACTTTGGTCAAGTCTACGCGCTATCATCTAGACTTCAACCTGAGCAGCACAAGCAACACCGCTGAGGTCGATGTCGCTCTTCTTGAGCTCTCTTCAGAAGTCAACACTTCTGTTCTGCTCAGCAGTTCGGAGGGAAACCCACGGGAGCAGAGCTCATTCGGATGGAGTTATCAGCTACGCCGAGAGTCGGCTGGGTGAAAATCCTCGATGCCGGCGAGTGTGACAATGGTGCGGGATACCTGCTGCTCCTCCAGTCCAGTGCACTGCGCAGGAGTAAAGAGAGGCTACTCCAACAACGGACTCGACGAAGACAACGATGGCGAGAGTCCAGGAAGCGCGATTGGATTCTTCCCGATGGATACTGAAACCTCTGAAGACGCGATCCTGCCGTCATCACCAGCGAGCTCGGGGTCTCCGACAGGCATATCGGATCTGCGTCCTGCTGTGGGTGCCAATACGCTATCACCTGATCCCGTTGAGGCTCCACAGTTCCAGTCTCCAGCAGCTGCTCTCTTCACTCATAATGGAGATAAGCCGACGCTGATCGGTTTCCAAGTTCGCGGTTCAAATCGCTGCATCCGGATGTGCGACTTTGACTTCTTCATCGACTCGAATACGGTTGGGCAAACGTGGGACGAATCAAAGGGATGGTATATCACCCCACTTCCGAAGGCGAAGCAGTACGTCGCGGGCTTGCGTAACACTAAGAAGTCGCAGAACTTTTGCGGTGGGAGTCTGATCGTCCCACTTACGTTCTCACAGCTGCACACTGCGTTTCGGATGGAGATACAATCTGGGCATCGGTGGGCACAGTCGAGTCGAAAGGAGACTCTCACCAGCTGATCCCCGTTGTCGAGAACAGTGCCGTCATCCGCCCCAAGTTTGCCGAGCTGAGCATGGCATCGTTTGATGCAACCATTATTGAACTCGCGATGCCTGCGCTTGCAACTCCAGTCGCAATAGACGGCTCAGCGCACTACGATGATGTTCATACTCTAGGAGCCATGGTCGGGTATGCGGCGAATAGTACAAGTTTTGGCTTCGTGACGCAAGCTGCTCACGCCGTCACGCTCCCCATTTGGACCAAAGCAACCTGCAGCAACTTCCTCTCGGCAAACTACGACTCGAGCATGCTCTGCGCTGGCGGTGAAGCAGGCGTGGATTCGTGCACTGGTGATTTGGGAAGTCCACTCGCAATCGACGGATCTGACGGCAAAGACGCGCTGGCCGGTCTTGTGAGCGCAGGGTACGGTTGTGGCGAGGAAGGCGTGCCCGGCGTGTACACTCGCGTCGGCGCTCTATACGCTTCATCAAAACATCATGGGCTGTGGTCTTAGAGTATCAGTTGCCCGCTGTATTGGTACCAATCGTGAAGAAAGAACTGATGGTGTTCCTTCTCGGAACAGAAGCAGCCAGCAACATCCAACCGGACACGCCTCTGGGCGACCGCTTGTCAGATGTAAGCAACTCGGTGGTGTTCTACACATCCGGCGACATCAGCGACCTGTTGGGTGTGATCCAAGCGCGCAACGAGCTCCCGCTAACCAGCGCTTCGCGTTAAAGCAGAATTCGGAGCGGGGAAGGGATTCTCCTTCGTGCTCGTAAGTGCTCAAAGATCGTACCAGTATTAGAGTTGTGAACATGTAGCCACAATACGCTCTGCGATGTTGGGGGGTGCTTGTGATCGTATTACTGGGGAGTCAGGAGAATTTTGGGAATGCTGGAGTTGCGGACAATGAATGAATGCGCGCACTTAACAAAGTACTACTATTTTGCATTAGTACTGTTTTGAAATGGTATGGGCTAATAAAGTAGCACCTCAAGAGCTCTCCAACAAACAATCCCCAAGTCATGCCCGAGAAGATCGTCCTCGTCACTGGCGGCAACGCCGGTCTCGGCTTCGAGTGCTGTTTCCAACTCGCCAAGCAGCCCAAGACCCACGTGATCATCACCGGTCGCAGCCAGCAGCGCGTGGGTCAACCATCTGGGCCACTTCTTGCTCGCGGAACTCCTTCGCAAACAGACCAAGCGCATCGTGATGCTCACCTCGTACACCTACGACCCTGCTGAGAAGAGCGGCGTGCCGGCGCCGAATGTGTCCAACTTGAACCAGCTCGCACGCGGATACGACAAGTTCGACCCCATGGAGGCGTACTCGACCAGCAAGCTGATCAACCTTGTGTTTGCCAAGGAGTTTGCGCGTCGCTACCCAGACGGACCCAGGATCTTCGCGTACTCGCCGGGTTTCACCCCGAGACGAGCCTCTTCCGAGAACAGCACTGGCTCGCCTGGATGATCCAGAAGCCGATCTACAAGTTCTTCACCTGGCTCGGCGGCGGGTGTATCACCACAACAGAGCACTCTGGTGACTACATCGCGAAGCTCGCGGCAGAAGAGCCGCTGACTCCAGACTACACGACCGGCGCCTACCTCCGAGTCGACGAGCCCTGGGAAGCGAATGTTCAAGCCACGGACCGAAAGCTCGGTAAGGAGCTCTGGGAGAAGTCAGAAGTTTGGGCTGGCTTGAAGTGAGCATTCTGAGCGAAATACTACTGTAGTGCTGCAAGATCTGGTTAAGTAGCAGTCGCTTTTACTATCGATGGCTCATTCAAATCAACATGGACTCGAAGCTTCGAGTGGTATACCAGGTACTGTAAGTAGGTGTACCCCGCTGCCTCTTCTTCATACCTACGGTTCTGGTTGCAGCCCCACCAAAGTGCATTGTGTAATGTTTCCACCACCGCAGTTCAATTCGAACTTGTGTTTTGTTGTGAGAAAGCGCTTGTTCACCACTTGCTCCACCATCCCAATGTCATGATCCACCAAGTGGCAGGCGCTAGAAACTACTATTGACTCTCGTTTTTTTGGGGACAATGTTGGGGTACCAATTCAAAGACATGCACAATACTAAGCCACGATTCAGGCACCGATTGTCATTTGGTCCCCGACGAAGGATACATTTGATTCGTCTATTGCAACACCTCCAATCAGACCATTCCACAAAGTACACCAGCAGATGCATACATTTCTTCGGCCATTGTTCTCCGACCTCCCGGCAACCTCGGCGATACCAACTACCTCGTGGTTGTCCTGAGGGGATTTGTTTTGTCTTCTGTGGGTGAGGTCGCTCTGATCGACTTTTATTCTCTGCGCGACCACCAGCATCGACAGACAGCTCGCGCGCCAAAGACCTTCTGAGAGGGAAGGAAATTGATATTCCAGTCCCCCGAGGGCATCGATTAACTCGAGGCAATTCTCACAAAGAACAACTCTACAATAAACTGCTACTGCACCAACGTAATCTGCAGTAGTTAGACTCTAAAAGCAAAAGCATTATTTTTGTCCAGATTTGTTTTCCTACTGCCTGCGTGCGGTAAGAAGGCCGTCGCAATCGCAAAACTCGTGGTGTCGAAGGTCTGGGTCGCGAGTTTCGAGTTTCGAGATTCGAGCGAGGAAACCCAGAGGGTGAGTGAGGATATCATAGCGACGATTTCGAGGAAGGTTGTGGTGATCGACCACCTACAAGTGAGACGAGCAACGTGTTCCTGTTCGGGGGTGACGACCGTGGAATGGCAGCCATCTGTGAGCTTGTGAGCTCTCGAGTGGATATCTCGGTCATTACACTCACTGACTATTCGCCATCAAGTCGCCGGCTCCATCTCCGTCTCAATACACACATCCGCCGCGTTGCAGGGTGGCTAAGTGCCTCACGTTTGCGCAGTCGCGACCTACTTTGGGTTGTTGAGCCAAGCCCGCCGACTTTGCCACAGCTCTTGCCTTGTGGTCATGTTGAGACGGCGTATGAGTGTACGATGTTTTATATCTCGTGGAGGCGCAGGAGCGATTTGCAGCGCTTGATGGGCAACGCTCTTTGTCCCAAGGCTTGACGAGGTCTCTGGATGACTCGTGTTGACTGCGCTCTGGGAATATGATGGATCGGAACCGCAAGGTTAACGAAATGATGGCCACTGTATGACTGTATGACGTGACGAACCCGCGCATTTTCGACCAATCAGATTGGAAATTCTATCGAACAAAGTAGTGAGCCTATCAAACAGCATGAATCACACACCACACACTCATCCGAAGAATGACCACTCAACCAAAATGGCTGACAAGCAAGCAAGCTCATCCTCACAGGTTAATTATCATCGAATATTTCATCTGATCTTGCGTCTCAAGTAAACTACAGTTGTACCATACAATTCCCTTGCTGATTTGTAGAGTGCTCTTTGTATCCGTAACATTCACGTAATATTACTTTTGATGCCAATCATTTATGTAGTTTTCCCTGATGCCTTGAAGACGAGCGAGAGAAATGAGAACCCAGCATAGCATAGCAAGCCACCCAGTTGGGAATTTGCTCTCAGGCGCTCGCATCCACCGCTCTCTCTCTCTCTCTCTCTCTCTCTCTCTCTCTCTCTTGACGATGGCGCCGACGCCCACGAGCGCGCGCAAGCAGCAGCACGTGGCGCTCAAGGCCCAGGCCGCAGCAGGCGACCGCTCGTCCTCCTCTGAGATCTACGGCACGTTCCATGGCGAGAGCGACGGCCTCCTCCTGCCGCAGCGCGTGGCTTCCAAGCGCGACGGCGGGCTCCGCGCGCACGCGACGACGCTGCGCACGGTCGCGGTCGTGGGCTTTCTGCTCTTCGCGATGAGCTACGTGCTCACGGCGCAGGACCCGGTCACGCGTCCGCATTCCGCCATTGTGAGCAACAATGCGGTGAACCCAGTGACGAGCGAGGTGCTTGATGTCGATGACGCGGTGGTGGAGCTCAGCAGCTCGACGCTGGGGGTCACGACCGCTACGGAGCGCAAGTTCCTCAACGGCGTCGACACCCTGCGGATCCGCCAGTACCTGCACGAGTACGCGAGCGCGCCGCACCCGGCTGGCAGCATGCAGGACTACGAGACCGCGGTGTACACGGCCAAGCAGTTCGAGGCGTTCGGCATCAACGCGACGGTCAAGGAGTACTACACGTTGCTGTCGCTGCCCGTGCGTCGCCACTTGGAGATCGTGTCTCCACCGACCGCGGCGCGCGAGCTGAACCTGACCGAGGCGTCGGTCAAGGGCGACTCGTGCACGTCGAACAAGGACGCGCTGCCGCCTTTCCTGGCGTACGCGGCGTCGGGCAACGTCACGGCCTCCGTGGTGTACTGCAACTTTGGCACCCCAGCGGACTTCCAGTGGCTCGTGGACCAGAATGTGACGCTCAAGGGCAAGATCGCTTTGGTGCGCTACGGCGGCAACTTCCGCGGTTTGAAGGTGATGGTCGCCGAGCAGCACGGCATGGCCGGCGTGCTCATCTACTCGGACCCGCACGAGGACGGCTTCACCCAGGGCGAGACCTACCCGACGGGTCCATGGCGACCGGAAGGTTCGTTCCAGCGCGGCTCGATCCAATACAACTCGATCGCCGGTGGTGACCCGCTCACCCCGGGCTTCCCATCGAACCTCGGCGCGCCGTACTTGGACTACGAGACCGCCAAGACGATCCCGCACATCCCGGCGCTGCCGCTGTCCTATGAACAGGCGAACTACATCCTCAAGTCTCTCGGCGGCAAGAAGGCACCGGACGCTTGGCAGGGGGCACTCACATACACGGACGGGTACCACGTCGGTGACGACGAAGCCACGGTGCTCAAATTTGAACTTGAGATGGACAACAAGATCGGCCCAATCTGGGACGTCATCGGCACGATCGACGGTGCCGTCGAGCCAGACCAGCACGTGCTCATCGGCAACCACCGCGACGCCTGGGTGTGCGGTGCCGTGGATCCGTCGTCTGGCTCGGCCGTGCTCTTGGAGCTCGCGCGCAACCTGGGTGAGCTCTTGAAAACTGGCTGGAAGCCTCGCCGAAAGCTGATCCTGGCGTCCTGGGACGGCGAAGAATACGGTCTGCTGGGAAGTACCGAGTGGGCGGAGGACCACGCGGAGAACCTCAAGAAGCACGCGGTTGCGTACATCAACGTGGACAACGTCGTCGGCCCGTACGTGACGGCGAGTGGCACGCCATCGATCGCCGGTTTCCTCATGGACACTGCGAAGGCTGTGCCAGCGAACAGATACTTTCCAAACGAGACTGAGACTACGCTGTACGAGCAGTGGGTGAACCAGACCAAGCTGCGCCGCTCGCCGCACGGAGGCATTGAGGACGGCACGCTCGGCCCCGAGCACATGATCGGCTTCATGGGCTCCGGCACGGACTTCACGGCGTTCTACCAGCACCTGGGCATCATTTCCGCGAACCTGGGGTACGTCATCGGCACGGGCATGTACGGCGTCTACCACTCGACCATGGACAGCCTGCACTACATGGAGAGCGTGGGCGACCCGGAGTACAAGACTCACGAGACCACGGTCAAGTGGTGGGGCTTGCTCGCGCTGCGTCTCGCGGACAACGAGATCGTGCCGTTCGACTTCTCCACCTACGGGCTCGTCATGGACGAAGACCTCACGGGCTTTGAGAAGCAGGTCGAGGCGACCAGCGGCGACGACGTGAACTTCACCAAGCTGCGCGAGGCGATCAAGGAGTTCAGCGCGAACGCCGAGCTCTTCCAGGCGCGCATCCGCGACTTTGCCGAGACCTCGAAGGCGAGCCAGGACGACGAAACCACGGACGTGGAGCGTCGCAAGTGGAACGCGAAGCTCGTGAGTCTGGAGCGCTACTTGCTCTCGGACGACGGTCTGCCGCACCGCCCGTGGTTCAAGCACGTGATCTTTGGCCCGGGTTTCTACGAGGGCTACGCCGGCACTGCGTTCCCAGGTATCTCGGACAGCATTGTCTTTGGCGACAACGCGACCGCGATCCAGGCCCACGTGGACGTCGTCGCGGCAGTCGTGACCAAGGCTGCGGGCTTCTTGGTGGCGGCGTAAGGTCACCAATCTATCGCGACTGTCACTATGAAGAACTAAAACATCAAAGCGCTCTCTCCACCCAGAGCTCGAGAAAAGATACATTCATATCCAATTTTGAGACAAAAGATATTCTTTTCGATTATTACTCGCCTAGCATGTTGGTGTTTCGCAGTCCATTGAAATCGGTTTTCGAAGAACTCAGAAGGCTGGCGTCCGAAGGGGGACTGCGAACGGAATCGGCTTATCCCCCCCAAGCTCCGTGAGCTCCTCCACATGAGGTCGAATGTCACCCGTGCCGTGAAGCCAGAGAACCTGTCCTCAGTTGAAGTGCGACGACTTCTGTGCTCTTTGAGAAAGTGGAGGTTCCATCCAGGGTCGCTATGGAGCATTCATGGGGACTGCTCCATACATGGAGAGACCAGTTCGAGCGAGCAGCATCGGCGTAGGAGGCGCATTGATTGAGCTTGGCTCTCATTGTAAAAGTCGCGTCGAGGCTCGTGCAGATCTGCCGGAGCTCTCTGTGCACGATGCGTCATTGACTTTGACAACCATGATGGGTTCAAAATGAGTGAGCGTTGATGTGTGTGTGCCAGCTGTTTCTTTGGTTTTCACCAATCAGAAGGCTCGCAATCTCTTTCGCGCGCTTTCGGTGGCTTTTGATTGGTAGAAAAAGGAGGCCAATGATCTCTGTCAAACGAATCAGGTCAACTTTGAAAGAGAATCGAAAAAAGAACGCTGCTGCCAATATCTCGAGCCTACTGATTTAAGATATCTTTCAGTCATTTATCCGGCCGTTTCGCCGTAATTTTCCATGCCCATCAAACAAGTGCGTGGCTCACACAACACTCATCCAGCTGCGCATTCGTAATCCGAAGCTCTTGACGCACTCATCAGAGCTCAGCTGAGAATTCATCCACTGCTGCCTGTTGGCTGTTGCTGTTTCCCATTCACTTCGCAACTGGAGCCCAAGTCCCCACCCACCGCAGAAGGACCCTCCCGGCTCCGTCATCGTCCTCATGGCGCCGTTCGCGCCGCAGAAGAAGACCAAGAGCCCTGTGCTCACGACCGCCGACGACATCTACGGCACGTTCGACGGTCGCGTCAATGTCCAGCAGCAAGTGCACCAAGCCAAGACCAAGGGCCGCGTGCTCCGCGCGGCTGGGCTCGCCGGCGTGCTGCTGCTCGCTGCCGGCTACGTGTACGACCGCGCGTCTCCACTGAGCGCTCTCCACGGCGTCTCGACCGAGGACGTCATTGACGACAATGTGATCATCTCGCGGTCTCAGATCAGCCTCGACGGCGTGCTGAGCGACGTCGAGAGCAGCTTCGTCAACGGCATCAACAAGACCAAGCTCCGCGAGCACCTGCACTACTACGCCAGCGCGCCGCACAGCGCCGGCACGGAGCGCGACTACCAGACCGCGGTGTACACGGCCGAGCAGTTCGCGTCCTACGGCATCAACGCGAGCTTGAAGACGTACTACACGCTGCTCTCCAAGCCCGTGCACCGCCGCCTGGCGATCCTGTCGCCCAAGTCGCACGCGCGCGAGATCGATCTCTCGGAAGCGGTGGTGAAGGGCGACGCGTGCACGTCGAACAAAGAGGCGCTGCCACCGTTCCTGGCGTACGCAGCGACGGGCAACGTCACGGCCTCCGTGGTGTACGCGAACTTTGGTCGCCAGGAGGATTTCCAGGCGCTCGCGGATCAGAATGTGACGCTCAAGGGCAAGATCGCTTTGGTGCGCTACGGTGGCAACTTCCGCGGTTTGAAGGTCATGGCGGGCGAACAGCACGGTGTCGCCGGTGTGCTCATTTACTCGGACCCGTCCGACGACGGATTCGTGCAGGGAGCGGCGTACCCAAAGGGTCCGTGGCGTCCAGAAGGTTCGTTCCAGCGTGGCTCGCTGCAGTACTTGTCGATCGCCGGAGGTGACCCGCTCACCCCGGGCTTCCCATCGAACCTCGGCGCGCCGTACCTCAAGTACGAAGAAGTGAACTCGATCCCGCACATCCCAGCGCTGCCGCTTTCCTACGGCCAGGCGCAGCACATTCTCAAGTCCCTCAAGGGCAAGAAAGCCCCTGACTCCTGGCAGGGCGGTCTCAAGATCCACGGCGGGTACCACGTCGGCGACGATGAGGGTACGGTGCTCAACCTGGACTTGGTCATGGACAACAAGGTCGGACCGATCTGGGACGCGATCGGCACGATCGAAGGCGCTGAGGAACCAGACCAGCAGGTGCTGATCGGCAACCACCGCGATGCCTGGGTGTGCGGCGCCGTGGACCCAAACAGTGGCTCGGCGGTGCTTTTGGAGATCGCGCGCAACCTGGGCGCTCTGCTCAAGACTGGCTGGAAGCCTCGCCGAACCCTGGTGCTCGGCTCCTGGGACGGCGAAGAATACGGCTTGCTCGGAAGCACCGAGTACGCGGAAGACAACGCCGAGACCCTCAAGAAACAGGCGGTCGCGTACATCAACGTGGACAGCTCGCTTGGCCCTCAGGTCTCGGCTGGCGGTACCCCGTCGATCGCCGAGTTCCTGTACCAGACCGCCAAGGCGATCCCAGCCAACCGCTTCTACGGCAACGAGACCGAGACCACGCTCTACGAGCAGTGGACCAAGCAGGCCGCTGCACGCCGCGCTCGCAACGGCCCTGACGGCACGCTCGGCCCTGAGCACCTGATCACGTTGTTGGGCTCCGGCACGGACTTCACGGCGTTCTACCAGCACCTGGGCATCATCTCGGCCAACCTGGCGTTCAGCCTCGCGGACCACCCGTACGGCGTGTACCACAGCACGATGGACAGCATCCCGTACTACGAGAAGTTCGCCGACCCGCACTACGAGACCCAGACCACGACGGCGCGCTGGTGGGGGCTGCTGGCGATCCGTCTCGCCACGAAGGCGCTCATCCCGTTCGACTTCTCCACCTACGGGCTCGTGATGACCGAGGACCTCGCGGCGTTCGAGACCAAGCTCGTGGCTCTGAAGCGCGAGGTGGACTTCACGGCGCTCCACGGCGCGATCAAAGCGTTCACGACGAACGCGGAGCTGTTCCACGCCACGGTGGAAGCTTTCGAGAACGACACCGAGGCCCCGGACGACCTCCGCAAGGCGCTCAACAAGAAACTCGTGAGTTTGGAGAGATACTTGTTGACTGAGGACGGTTTGCCACATCGTCCGTGGTACAAGCACGTGATCTTCGGCCCAGGTTTCTACGAAGGCTACTCCGGCGCGGCGTTCCCGGGCATCGACGACTCGATCGCGTTCGGGGACAACTCGACCACGATCCAGGCCCACGTGGACGAAGTGGCACGCGTGGTGCAGAGCGCCGCGGACTACCTGTCGTCGTAAGCAAAGTATACTCCGTGCGATAGCGGTTGTCGACCTCATGGAAGTTTTTGAAAAGAAACAGGCAACTTGACAATGTTAATGGGAAAATGAACCAGTTTTGACAATGTGATTGAACGAACACCTTGGTTGGAGAATGGTTCAATGTATGGAGTAGAGAATATGTAGATACCGATCATATTTAAGTTATGCTAGTGCACTTCAGGGGTTGTTTGTTTCTCATTTTATACAAGTCGGGTAGGTCGTGCAGGATTTGGTTTGCTTTGCTTTGCTGGTGGTGGATCAAAAACAGAACTCGACAGGGTGGTGGAGGGAGGCGCGGGCCATGCGCTCCCAAGCTTCAGTTCGAGATGAGGTCCAGGTCGCCGCTGAAGGACTCGATCGTGTTGAGGTAGAAGCTGTCGAGCTCCTGGTCGATGTCCGTGAACTTGTACTCGTCGAGCAGCGTCTCGAACTCGGGCATGTTCTTGTGACCAAAATTGTACTCGCCATTGGAGCCGCGAGGCGTGCGCAGGTTGTTGTTGCCTCCTCGAGGCGTCGAGGAGAGCAGGCGGCTGAGGCTGTTGTACTGTGGCATCGAGGAGCTGAAGCTGAAGCCTGGCCCTGACGCCAAGAGACTGTTTCTCCTGGGTGCTCGAGGGGACATCATCTTGCTAAAACACTCCTCGACAACACCCATCGCGGTCTGGCTGTACAGACCAGCTGAAGCTGAAGGTCCCAGGTCGATCTGGTTCTTCTTGATCTGGTGGTGGTGCGCTGGCGGGTGGCGGGACATGTGCTGCTCCTGGTAGCGATCACTGTTATTGTTGTTGTTGTTGTCTCCGCCACCACCGAGCGTGGTCTGCTCGAAGAAGTGGCTCAGCCCTTCCTGCTCGATACTGTTCGTGCGGATGAGCTTGGGCAGACTCAGGTCGTCGTCCAAGTCCTGCTGTCGTCCACCGAGATCACCGCTGCTACTACCTCTGTTGTGCTGACTGGACGACTGGTTGTACTGGTTTCCTTGCATGATCGGCATCTCGGCCGATTTGGGGGTCGGGAGATCCAGAAAAGTGTCCACGTAGCTGTTTCCGGAGCCAAAGTTGAGGTCGTGTCCCCACATGCGCGACACTTCGGCGTTGAAGTTGGACGGCGTGCCGACGCTCGAGAAGCACTGGGCATTGGTGGACTGGGCGTCGAAATCCTCGAACGCGTTCCCGCAGTTGAGCTTGCGGCGTGGGGTGCGCGGCTTTGGTTGGTTCACCTCCATCGCCAGGCAGTTGGTGCGCTTCTTGAGCAAAGGCTTGACGCTCTTCTTCTGCGCGCCGCCCTTGCTCTTGCTGGCCGTGGTTCTGCTGCTGGTGGTGGTAGTGTTGTTGCTGTTGCCATTGACACTGCAGCTGTTGGCGTTGATCAGCGAGCCGTCGTTGTTGGCCGTTGGTCCTGACAGCAGGTGATCAAAGCCCCGCGTCGACGGCGTCAGGCGCGTGAACGACTGGGACTCGATCTCAAAGCAGCCCAGGTCATTGAAGAACATCGCATGGTGCGACAAACCCTACAGTTGCCGACAGAGAGATATCCAGGGTTAGTTAAGCCTGGGGTTGGTCTTCAGTTCTAGGGCCAAGGTCTCACTTACCAGGCTGTCTTTCTCCCCAAACGAGTGGCTGTTGCTCATGAGGGGTGGGATCGTCAGGCTCTGCTGCTGCTGTTGTTGCTGTTGCTCTGTCTTGCTGTTGTTGTTCTTGCGGCGGCTGTTGTTGCGCCCGCCAGACTTGGTCGCTCGCCCGCCCGTGCTCCCGCTTGAGTTCCCGCTGCTTCCGCCACTGGTCATCACGCGGCTGCTCACCTGCGCGTCCGGCACGACGCCGCCGTTTGCAGCGGTCGCCATGCGCTTCTTCTTGAGGTTTGCGACCCACTGATCGCGCATCCAGTTGTTGGCGTTCTTGGCGCCGCCTTCATCCTCCAGCATCTTGTTCTGAGGGAATCAAGGAAAGCGAGAGGTGATCAGTCACTAGGTCCCCGCACGTTAAGGCTGAGGGCTAAGCTGAACGGAACGTACTCGGTGGGCAACGGAAATCGGGGAGACGAGCACGGGCGAGTGCACGGACGGCGTGCGGATGTTCGGTGGGCACTTCTTGCTGCTGTTTGGCACATTCAAGACCATCTTGTGCTGTAGAGAGAGACTTGAACACCCTGTGCTGCTGCTTTGCTTAAGACTGGAGACTGAAGACTCAAGACTGAATGTAGGTGGCTGGGCGGTCGCGTGTCAGTTTAAGCGGCGCTGTCGTGATGATTCGCCGCTCCTCGTCTCGGAGCAGTCAGGAGTAAGTCGAGCAGGGCAAACTTAAATATGTACTACCTATCAGCAGCGTGAGGCGAGCGTGGCCTGGGGCCAAAGCCTCTCAGGAGCTCCTCGGTTACAGCTCCGCGAAACGGCTTCGCGAAGTCGCGCCATGGCAACTTTCGCTCTTCTCGGCCACCCGTTTCGTCGCGTTTCACGGAAGAAGAGCAGGTGCTGAGGTTTCAAGTCGTTTTGCGTTTCCAGCACGTCCCATGGGGTACAAATTTGGCCCTAGGTTCTTTCTCTCTCTCTTCTTCTCATAGAGAGATGTGGAGGTGTTGGGCCGAGGCGTTGAGTTGTGGAAGGAGTGGGGGAAGTAGATGGGATCGGGCGACGAGGTCCCTGGGTTAGCGGTCTGTTATGCGCAATGGGCTCGTCGGGCGGTCTGATTGAGCACCACCGTTATCACTGGCCGCTGTGGTTAGAAGAAGAGGTGCAGCGGATCTCTCGGAGTTTCCAGCGGCGCGCTCGTAAATTCTGAACAGATCTTAATTATAGTGGTCGGCGTGGAGCGGAGCAGCCAAGTTCAAAGCCAAAGCTGCCAGGCGCTCGATTTCAAGTTCGTTTTTTTCACATTCCAGCGGAATGGATTGATATTGATTGGTTGGTCTGGATTCCAACTAGAAGCGAACTGACTGACTAACTGACATTCTGAGAAGCGCCGAGTTGAGTTGAGATCAAGGGATTGAGAAACCATGTCAGGATGGCTTCACTTCAAAAACAAAGAAGTTGAAACGCAACAGCCAACTCGGAGTCTTTGGCCTCAAATGAGACCCTGAGCTCCAACTGAGCGACTAGCCTCCTTGCGATTAGAGCTGTCGGTACGCGGGTGTGAAGAAGAGATGCGTGTGGAGGTCCGTGAACTCGTCCTTTCAAGAAGCTTATGCCACAGAGGCACGAACAATATGTGCAAATATGCGCGACCCGATCGCAATCGAAGCGCAATTGGAAATGAGCTCCTCGTCGACTCACAAGTTGAAGTTAGATCGTGGGGATATGAACCCCTCTAACAGCATAGTCTATTTCATTGATAAATCCTCAACTTTATTTGTCCTTTAGCTGGTGGATATCAAATTATAAAGGTTTTACATGTGGTCCACACGTTCAATCCATATTCGCATTCACTCCCAGCCAGCGTGAAAGAAAAAGGGGCAGGACATTCATTCATTCATTCCCACTCATCACTCAATTGCCAAGCAGGACTCGGTGCTCTTCGCTTCTCTGTCGCCTCTCTCTGTCTAATGCACACGCTGTTCCTCCGCTGCGCTCGCACAACCAGAAGACCAACAGCCAGCACCAGATCATCCGCCATCACCACAGCCAGCATGACGCTCTCCTCGTACGCCGCCAACGGACTCTCGCAGGCCGAGATCGACCAGTACCACCGCGACGGCTTCCTCATCATCCGCAACGCGCTCTCGGCCGACGTGTGCGACCAGCTCCGCGCGCGCGCCGGCGAGTATGTCGCCAAGTGCAACGTGGACGAGCACCGCTCGATCTTCACGACGAACGAGCAGTCGCGCCGCATGAACGACGAGTACTTCCTGGGCTCGGGCGACCAGATCCGCTACTTCTTTGAGGAGCACGCGTTCGACGAAGACAAGACGACGCTCAAGGTGCCGCTCGAGGTCGCGATCAACAAGATCGGCCACAACCTGCACAACCTCGACCCGGCCTTCGAGCAGGTGAGCTACGCGCCAGAGGTCAAGGCGATTCTCAAGTCGCTCGACTACAAGCGTCCGATGGCCGTGCAGTCCATGTACATCTTCAAGCAGCCGAGCATCGGCGGCGAGGTCTCGGCGCACCAGGACGGGAGCTTCCTGTACACGGAGCCGCAGTCGGTGCTGGGCTTTTGGTGGGCGCTCGAGGACTGCACGCTCGAGAACGGCTGTCTGCACGGCGTCCCGGGCTCGCACTCCGAGCCGATCCGCCAGCGTCTGCGCCGCACGACCCCAGAGGAGCAGGCTGCGAACGGCGGCATGCTGACCGAGATGAAGCCCGCGAAGGCCGAGCCATTTGATTTGACCGGCAGCGTGCCGCTGGACACCAAGAAGGGCGACCTCGTGCTGCTGCACAGCTCGTTCGTGCACTTCAGCAACGCGAACCGCTCCAAGGTCTCGCGCCACGCGTACTCGATCCACGTCGTCGAGAGCGAGAACGTGGCGTACCCAGCGGACAACTGGCTGCAGACCACGCCGGGCAACCCGCCATTCAAGGCGCTCTACGAGACCAACAACTAAGCAAAAGCTGACCTGACCTGAGCTTCTCGACACAAGCTAACACAGTAGTAAACACGATGCAGCAACGCAGCTTACAAACATCAAACGGTATTTATTGAGCTCCCTATCAATCCACAACGTCAATTAAACTGAGACGAGGAAGTTGGCTGCGTTCGTGACCACGCGCGCGACGTCATCCACGTGGGCCTGGATCGTGGTGGAGTTGTCCTTAAAGTCAATCGCGTCGTCGATGCCGGGGAACGCCGTGCCCATGTAGCCTTCGTAGAAGCCCGGGCCGAAGATCACGTGCTTGTACCACGGACGGTGCGGCAGTCCGTCTTCGGCCAGCAAGTAGCGCTCCAGGTTGGTGAGCTTGACGTTCACGCGGCGGCGCTCTTGGTCCGCGCTGGAGGCGACTTCAAAGGTCGAGTTCTGAGCTTGGAGCGCGTCGATCGTGGCGTGGAGCGCGTCGGCGTTCGTCGCGAAGAGCTCGATCGCAGCCTGGAGCTTGGCGAAGTCCACGTCCGAGTGCTCGAGCGCCGCGAGCTTCTTCTCGAAGACTGGAAGTCTGCCTGCGTCCCCATGTTGCAGTACACCACCGAGGCCGTGACGTTGCCCGAGCCAGAGTACGCCAGGAAAGGCGGCAGTGCGTCCTCGCGCGTGGTGCACGCGTCGCCCTCGACCGAGGCTTCGGTCAGGTTCAGCTCGCGCGCTGAAGCCTTGGGCTCGATGATCGCAAGGCGGCGACGCACTGGGTTCGAGAGCAGCGTGATGTACTCCTTGATCGTCGCGTTGATGCCGAAGGACTCGAGCTGCTCTTTCGTGTACACCGCAGTCTCGTAGTCCTGCTTGGTGCCCGCAGGGTGCGGGATCGTCGCGTACGCGTGCAGGAACTCGCGGAGCTTGGCTGGCTCGACGCTGTTGATGAACTTCTGTTCCAGGACGCTCACGTCCGGCACGGAGGCGATTGGACTGGTGGTAACAGAGGTAGTACTCGCAGAGGGCTCCTTGCTGCTGTGCGTGGAGATCAGCACGAAGCTCGCGGCGACGAGCACGAGGCCGGCGACCATCGCGATGCGAATGTTGCGCGCGCGCTTGATCGAGCCATTGCTGGCAGCAGTGGCATCAGCGGTGGTCGGCGCGAAGGTGCCGTAGCGGTCCGGGGTAGTCGACGAAGTGTCTTCACGCGCCATCCTTGCTCTTCTTGTCCAGGACGTGAAAAGGAATGTGATCGGAACTTACTTTGAAGGCACGGGCATGGAGGCAGCGCTCTAGGGTTCGCATCCGTTGAGCCAGTCATTCGCTGGATATACGTGATGGTGGAGAACGCGAATGAAGGATGAAGAGCGATCCAGCTGTCGGTAGCATCTTGATGTGTCCCTCGCTGGGAACAAGCGCTTGTATGCGCGTCCAAATGTCCGCTCTTCTTCCATGGATGCACCATGAGTGTCTGGCTGACTGACCGGCCCAATCATCGAGATCGATCGGCTTTCTGCTTGGCTCAAGCTCTCTTGCGTTGGAGACGAGTGCTTGCGTCAGACGTCAGACTCGCACTCGGCTTGCAAATCCTGGTCGTTTGTCCCAATCCAAACAAGGGCAGAAATGAAGGGATCACTTTCGAGAGGTCTCTTCAACGACCCAATCGAGCTCTTCAAAGATCGATGGGTCCACTTTGGAGGACATCTTTGATGTGTCTCCTTCTCGTGGGAAGAGGTGGGGCAGTCGGATGGATGATTGGCTGACTGGGCTGGATGTCACATCATGAGGCGCGTGCGCTTTCGGATTGAGGTGACGGAAGAGACGGGAGAGTTGGTGGAGTTTGCAAAGTGTTGGCGCGAATGACATGGGGGAGATCGGAAAGGATTGGCTCGGATCCCCCCACTCGTACACTCATCCGATCTCAGAGAGACCGTCGTCATCGTCATCAATTGACCAACACACAAATCAGCTTCGAGAGCATTGTCGGTCCACAGCTCTTCATGATACTGGTATCCGCTAGTGTCGTAACGAAGAGCTCCTGAGTCTAAGTACACATTGGCCTGTCTAACGGTCCTCCTCTACGCGGACACGAGGTACTCGGCCGCAGTCTTGACCACGCGTGCGACTTCGTCCACATGCGCCTGGATCGCCTTCGCGTCGTCCTTAAACACAATGCCGTCGGCAATTCCTGGGAACGCCGTGCCGGAGTAGCCTTCGTAGAAGCCCGGGCCGAAGATCACGTGCTTGTACCATGGACGATGTGGAAGTCCCGCCTCCGTCAGCAGCTTGCGCTCCAGGTTGATGAGCTTCTCGTTGAGCGCGCTGCGGAGCTCGTCTCCGGTCTTGTCGCTGGCGTCCAATTTCTCAATGCTGGTCATGTTCGAGTGGAAAACCACCGCGTTCGCGTCAAAGAGCTTGATGGCGTCACGCAGAGCGCTGGTCGAGATGTCGAACTTGAGGTCCGCGAGCGTGGTCTCAAAGCCACGCAGGGACTCGTCCATCACGAGCCCGTAGGTGGAGAAGTCGAAGGGGATCACCGCGCTGTCCGCGAGGCGCAGGGCGATCAGCCCCCACCAGCGAGAGATCGTCGTCTCGGTCACAAAGTCCGGGTCGGCAAACTTCTCGAAGTACGGCACGCTGTCCATCGTGCTGTGGTACACGCCGTAGTGGCCGCCGTCGAGCCCGAACACCAGGTTTGCCGAGATGATGCCCAGGTGCTGGTAGAACGGCGTGAAGTCCGAGCCCGAGCCCATGAAGGAGACCAGGTAGTCTGGCGCGAGCGTGCCCGCGTCAGCCACCGCCTTCCCGCTCTTGTTGCGACGCGCGCTTGCCTGGTTCTCCCATTGTTCATACAGCGAGGTCTCGGTCTCGTTGCCGTGGAACTTGTTCGCAGGTGTGGCCTTCGCGACTTCAATAAGCAACTTCGCGATCGACGGCGCACCCGCAGCAGTGATCTGAGGACCGAGGAAACTGTCGACGTTGATGTACGCGACCGCGTTCTTCGTGAGCGACTTGGCGTTGTCCTCCACCCATTCCGTGCTGCCCAGCAAAGCGTACTCTTCGCCGTCCCAGGAGCCGAGCACCAGCGAGCGACGAGGTCTCCAGCCAGTCTTCAACATCCCACCAAAGCCACGAGCGATCTCCAGCATAGCCGTCGAGCCGCTGTTTGGGTCCACGGCGCCGCAGACCCAGGCGTCACGGTGGTTGCCGATGATCACCTGCTGCTCTGGCTCACTTTCGCCGTCGATCGTGCCGATAACGTTCCAGATCGGACCGACCTTGTTGTCCATGACCAGGTCAATGTTGAGCACCGTGGCGTCGTCGTCGCCCACGTGGTAGCCCGAGCCATCGAGCGCCAATGCGCCTTGCCAGGCATCTGGAGCTTTCTTGCCCTTCAGGCTCTTGAGGATGAGTTGCGCTTGGCCGTAGGACAGGGGGAGCACAGGCACACGCGGCACTGTGTTCACGTCTTCGTACTTGAGGTACGGCGCGCCGAGCTTGGACGCGAAGCCCGGCGTCAGTGGGTCTCCGCCAGCGATCGAGAGGTAGTCGAGCGAGCCGCGCTGGTACGACCCTTCTGGTCGCCATGGTCCCTTCGGGTAGGTCTCGCCGATCGTGTACCCGTCTTCGTGGGGGTCCGAGTAGATGAGCACGCCGGCCATGCCCTGCTGCTCGGCCGCAAACACTTTCATGCTGCGGAACGTGCCGCCGTAGCGCACAAGCGCGATCTTGCCCTTGAGCGTCACGTTCTGGTCGAGCAGGTACTGGAAATCCTGCGGACCGCCCAAGTTCGCGTACACGACCGAGGCCGTGACGTTGCCCGTCGCAGCGTACGCCAGGAAAGGCGGCAGCGCGTCTGGGCTGCTCGTGCACGTGTCATCTTTCACGACGGCTTCGTCCAGGTTGAGCACTTGGGCTGCACTCTGTGGGGCGACGATCGCCAAGTGGCGGCGCACAGGTCGCGAGAGCAGCGTGTAGTACTCCTTGATGGTCGCGTTGATGCCGTAGGACTCAAACTGCTTGGCAGTGTACACCGCGGTCTCGTAGTCGCGCTGGGTGCCCGCGCTATGCGGCGCCTTAGCGTAGAACTCGATGTGCTCGCGGAGCTTGGTCTTGTCGATGCCGTTGACAAACTTGGCTTCCAGGTCGCTCAGGACGCCACTCAGGCCGGTAGTGTCGAGAGCTGCTGCGTGCTCGCTCGCAGTAGCTTGCAACGGAGCCACAATGGCTGGAGAGCTCTCATTTGACGAGCCCAAAAAGCCAGCCGCAGCCAGCAACACCATCACGCCCGCAGCGACACCCGCAGTGCGAAGCAGCACGCGACCACCAGACGTCTTTGTCTCCTGGGACGGGTGTGCGGCGCTCTTCGCGCCAAATGTGCCGTAGGCATCAGCGTCGGTAGCCTGGGAAGAGGAAGGTGACGTGGTCTTGGCGAGCACTGGAAGGCCGCGGGACTTGCTCGTGGAGAACGGCGCCATTGTCTTTCAGAAGCTCTGACGACCAGCTAAGTGAAGCCAGGAGCTGCTGCGCGGCTGGGAGGTGGCGGTTGAAGGCGGCGAATTGCGTTGTGTGAGCGGGAAGCGGTCTCCTGCCGACAGCATTGGTGTTGATGATGAACCGTCTGGGCTTTGATGAGTGTGATTGTGGCGGCTCGCAATCGTGATTTGCAAAACCAGATGGTCGAATTGCGTGTCAAAAATTGTGAAGACATTTTTTGACACGCAGTCAATTCAAAAATGAATTTTCGTAAAAGTTGCGAATTTGTGAAACAGAATAAGGATCATCCTTCATTTAATAAGCAATTGTTCATTAAACGAAGGGTAACAAATCAATTACCCTGCAAATTGAATTGCGACTGCGCCGCTGTTGTTTTGTATCGGCACATCCATCTCTATATTAATTGTATCGAACAAACAAATCCGCATCAAAAAAAAGGAAGCTCAATCCAATTCCAAGCCAGAGAGGGAGGGAGGCATGGGCAACGAAGTGAGCCGCCCCGCCGACGGCGTCTCTCCGCAGGGCATGGTCGGCGGCGCAGCTTCCGCGCGCGGCGGGAGCTCTTTCCGGCTGCCGACGACCCCGATCTCGACACCTTCAGCGCGACGCGCGAAGAGCTTCTCGTCGTTCCAGTCCGCGTCTCCGCCGCCCCCTTCAAGCAGCAGCTTCGGCAACGGCAACGGCAACGGCTCGACCACCCCACGAGCACGCGATGCCGCGCTGCAGCGACAGCAGTCGACCCCGAACGTGGAGCGCACGATCCAGCGCATGGACAAGGCGATCCGCAAGCGCGTGCGCGGCGGCATCACGTACAACATGAAGATCATCATCCGCGGCGAGAAGGGAACGGGCAAGACGTCGCTCTTCCACCGTCTGAAGGGCGAGCCGATCCCGAACGAGCACGAGACGACGCCGCAGCTGCAGAGCGCGACGATCAACTGGAACTTCCGCGCGAACTCGGAGGAGAACGTCAAGTGCGAGGTGTGGGACGTCGTGGACCGAGGCTTCAACCCGCTTACGGAAGGCAGTGACGGTGCGGCGGGTACTGGTAGCGGTGGTGCAGAGCAGAGTGCGAGCCCGTTTGAGCTCGGATCGCTGCAGAGCAACAGCAACTTTGCGTCTGTGCGCGCTTCTGCGGCAGTCGCTGCGTCGATTGCCGGAGCGAGCGGCACAAACGGCTCTCACACGGTCGCGACAGTTGACGCGTCCACCGTGGACGTGTACCACGAGACCCACGGCGCGATCTTCCTGCTCGATGTGACCAAGTGGCACACGCTCGAGTACGTGCGCCAGCAGCTCGAGAAAGTGCCTGTGCACATCCCGACGCTGGTGCTGGGCAATTTCCGCGATTGTGGCAACCAGCGCAAGATCTTTAAAGAGGACATCCAGGACCTGCTCTACGGGAGCAGCGATCGCTCGCGCCAGCAGCAGCAGCTGCGTCGGCCGCACGAGCTGCTGTATTTCGAGTGCTCGCTGTTCAACTGCTACGGTCTCAAGTCGCTGCACCAGTACTTTGGGATCCCGTTTCTGCAGCTCAAGCTCGCGACGATCCGCCAGCAGATGCGCATTGTCGAGGGTGAGTTTTCGCACTTGAAGAACGACTTGCAGGCGAAAATCTCGGAGCAGCGGTATTCGGATTACGTGGAGCACATCAAGGCGACGGGCTCGGATATCCGGACAGGAAGGAAAGTGCCCGGGGCGTCACACCCTCCTGCTCAACCAGTCGAGCATACTATCGTCGTCAATGGCAGTGGGGGTCGCAGCAACAGTAATGGCAACATGAATGGCGATGCAGAAGAGCGGAATGGCAATGCAGTGTCGCAAGAACGACTTGGACGAACGCACAGCACTGCGAGCAACGGGAGTGACATCGTTGTCGTGACGGAGGCGAGTGAGAGGGCTGCAGCACCATCGGCTACTGAGTCAGCTGCGATCACTCGAGCCAGTAGTATCAGTGCTGATGTCGAGCGTCAACTGGCTGAGCCGTTGCAGAAAGACTTGGACGATCTGCCAGAGCGCACGAACAGCTTGGCGGACCAACTGACGGTGCCGCTGAAGTTTGAGCACTCTGAGAGTATGTCTTCGTTGAAAGAGGAGCAACTATCGCCACTGCCAGTGCAAGCAGAAGAACCAAGACTGGAGGAATCGTCGAAAGCAAGCAAGAAGGCAGCTAAATCCAAAGCTTCAGCAGAAGGTAAAGAGACCAAGGGCTCTACAGCGTCTGTGAAGACCTCACCAGTGAAAGCTGCGCGAAAGCCCGCAGCAGCGGACGAGCCTGTGAGCTTGGAAGATTTTCAAGTCCCAAAGCAAAAGAACAACGACTTGGACAGTTTCTATTCCGACGAAGACAGTGACGCGAATGATGAAAGCGATGAAGACGTGATCGTGCCTCCTTCTGCAGCGATGATGAAGAAGTATAGTCACAAGCAGCAGTTTATTTACTCGGACTCGTCGGATTCCGAGGAGGAAATGGAGAAGACGCGTCGCAAAACGAAGAGGAGCAGCTCACCGCGTCGACGAGGTGTGGCAAAGCCAACAAAGAGTCAGGACGCAGCTCCGGAGCCTCCGTCAACTGTATCTGATGCCTCTTCTGAGGTAATCCAGCACACAACTCCGGGTGCGAAGCCAAGTGAAGCGATTAGGGAAACTGTTCCGTCCAGTCCAGCGACAGCAATAGCGCCAACAACAGTAGTGGGCGATGAACCTGCGTCCACCAGTTCGAACGCAGAGCTCCAGCCTCAACCACCATCTTCACCAAGCGCGACACAATCTCCTCCACGGTCAAGACCGATTTCCCCTGCTGCTCGTACGTCGCGAAGTCCAAGTCCTCGTCATAAACTAGAAACGAGTCGATCTTCCAGCCCCAAGGCTATCGCGCAGCACACTCACCACGCGTCGTCGACAAATGGTGATGGCAGTGATGATGGTGTTGAACAAAAGGAGGAAGAAGCTGAAAGCGAGACTCACGAAGTAGAGGTGGAGGAAATCGTAGTTCCTGAAAATGAGACTCCGTTAATCAAGAGCCCTGAGAGCCCGAGCGGACAAACGTCACCTCGTCGTCGATTGCATCCGATCAAGAGTGTTCAAGCGAGCCAGTCCCCCAAAAGCAGTGGAGATGAGGATGAACGCAAAGAGACTCCAGACGTGTCGATTGAGCAAGAAAACAGTGCTGCTGGAGTGGTTTCTGACGCCAGTGTAACCCACAAATCAGAGATTGAAGTCGACGAGTCGGAGAAAAGCGTCGACAAGTTCGCCTCAGCTGTCCCTGAATCAAATGAAGAAACCTCCACCAATGTGGTAGCAGATCAGAGTGCAAGGGAGGACGTGGAAACTTTTGGCGATCTCGAGTACTCTGAAGACGAGCACGTTGTTCTTTCGGACGGTATGGACAACTTTTTCTCTGATGACGAAGATGAGAGTGCTGTTCTCAGTGAAGCGGTGGTAGTGCAAGCAGAGGTGGAAACCACAACGCAATCCGAAGCAAGTTTCGAGAGCGTGAAACCAATCCCAAAGCGACTCGAGATGCTCATGAGCGGTGATGAAGATGGAGAGAGTGAGGCTACGCAGCTGCCAATAGTGCAGTCTGTATCTGCTCCTGAAACGAATGCCAAGACTCAAGTCACTACTGATCCTGAAGCCGATTTTGACGTTCCAGTGTCGAAAGAGGATGACACATTCTTTTCCGACAATGACGAAGAAGAGGTGGACGAAGAGAAGGAAGAAGGTAAACCAACCACCCCAGTGTCAAGCCCAGTGAAGAAAGCGCCTATGCCACCACAAAACGTGTCACGAGTCAACCGTCGACCAGACATGCTGATGAGCGACGAAGAAGAGAGCGAGCAAGAAGCCATTAAAATTCCAGTGACAAACAAGCCTGTTCGACCGAATCGTCGCCAAGATATGCTGATGAGCGATGACGACAGTGATTCAAGCGATCGAACAACTACGAGGCCAAGCAGTCAGTTTTCGGTGACAGTGTCTCAGTCTGGCACCACGACCCAAGCGTCTTCGATCATTTCGTCGCCTGTAGAAACGCGCTATGTGGCACCTTCGCCATCCAACGACCTCGAGTCGTTCTTCAGTGAGAGCGACAGCGACGCTGATGGTCGTGCCAAATTGGGGAACTCGCGAACAGCAATGGTTCCGTCTCCTCCAGCAAGAGCCAAAACGTCCAAGGGTCCGATGCGACACGCCATGGTTGCGAGTGATGACGACGATGAAGATGACGAGAGCGTGGTTGATCGGTTCTCCAGTTACAATGCGAAAGCGACACGGAAGTCGAAGGCGGAGCGCAAGCAAGAGCGAGAGGAGATTCGTCGCATGAGTGCGTCGATGAGCAGCTCCAGGCTGACGATCGAAGATCTGACTCCCGTTGCAACCACGATAGCCCCTACCGCGAATGCTGACGTGCTCGCTGCGATCCGACTTGCCCAAGAAGAGGCGATGCGCATGCTGCCACTGTCTGATGATGCCAAGGAGGATAGTGCGAAGCAAGAGAGACGGCACAAGAAGAAGAGCTCGAGTTCCAGCAGCAGCAGCAGAAGCAAACACAGCGAAGACGCAGGCGCCAGCAGCAGCTCAAGGAAGAAGAAGAGCAGTGGTAGCAGCAACAGTAGTAAGCTGTCATCCTCGGCTTCATCCCGCTCGTCGAGGAGACGTGACGCGGACTCTGGCGACGAGCGCCGCGAATCCAGACGGCGATAGACAGACAGACATGAGGCAGAGAGGTCAGAAAAGTATTGATGGTATTTTCAGAAAGCTGTTAACTCTTTCATCCATGTACTGACATCCGTTATTTTCTGGTCGTTTCTTTGTGCTCGTTGCGACATTTTCCAATTAACGTGACTTGATTGGCTGAAACCAACATCTGATTATTCTTTCAGCAAATCAGAAGAGAGTGAAACCGTTTTGGTATCCAATGAGCTAACGAGAGACATTTATGGAAGAATTTATCAGGCGGGAGCATTTTTAATCTCGAAGTTGCTGAGCAAACACATTCATCCCCTTTCTTCATTCATGCTCGGAAGGTCGCCATGCCACCCACATGAAAGCGATCAGAGTGCGATCTCAGCATTAGACACCACTGCATTCTTTCATTTAGTCGAACGAGAGCGTTGAAATCAGTGGCTTTCGCGCACCCACCCACCACTCCCCTCTCGTTCCAGCCATGCTGCCGCTCTTCCAGCACCACCGGATCGTAGCTGCTCGCGCATCAGGGCGAGGCGACCAACAGGGTGGAGCACCACCAGCAGTGCGTGATCGCGGTCGTCATCGCCTCAACGAAGACGATAGCCAGTCACTACTGCGTGACCCAGCAGCAGCAGCAACGGAAGATCAATTGACTCGAGTGGGACCACTGCCCTTCGTGTCGTTAGCGCCAGCGTCGCGACGGCGGACGCGACGGTACAGGTCGCGCAATTGCCAGAACTTCAAGCGCTACGGCGAGTTCTTCCAGTACCTGGACCCAGGGCTGTTTGATGGGACGGCGGACGATGGCGACGATGCAGCTGCTGCTGGAGTGATGACGACTGCTACTGGTACTGTAGATCTGCGATCACGCAGACGACGCAGTTTGCGAGGCCACGACCGCAGACTGGTGGAAGAGCTGCGGGACATGCAGCGCCGCGTGGCGGAGCTCGAGCGCCAGCGGGACTTGCTGCGCTCGGCGACGCTGAACTCGCACTCGAACGCCGTCACGCACGCGATGGGCATGATCAAGCAGTTCTACGTGCTCTTCGCAAACGGCTACGACCCAGTCAAGAACCCGCAGTTGGGAAGGACAACGGAAGCGTTTATGAGGGCGGTCATGACAGAAGACGTTGTCTGCACCGAGTTTAAAGGCGTGGAGCTCTTTCTCAGCCAGTATCAGGTCTCATCCCAGACCCACGCGTCGGTCAAGCTGGCATTGAAGGATATTAACGTGATCAACAACGAGAACGGCGGCAGCATCCAGATCAAAGCCACCGCGACCTGCACGCTGCGCATCAAGCGCGAGACGCTCGAGTCGTTCTTCCCGTCGATCATCGAGGACGAAGCGCTCACGCAGCAGCTCATCGGCAAGGAGTACGTGCTCCAGTACGACAAAGTGTTCCACTTCCAGCGCGGGCTCGTGTTCCAGCACGAGTCGCGCGTGGACTTTTGCAATGGCATCCTGGAGATGGTCAAGGACCCGTTCGTGGCGATGAAGCTGCTCGACGCGTCGGTGATGACCAAGCACGGCCACCTGAAGGTGGACCCCCGCATCGAAGAGGACGCGCACTTGCTGGAGAACTCGGTGCTGTAAGTGTGAATGAATATGAATTGTTGACTTGTGTAGGATGTGATTGATTGCGGGGATTTGGCGGGAGCGAGTTGTAATCACTTTGTAGCCATCAGCCAGTATCAAGAATCCATTAACGCGTTTAAAATGCATGCAGTAGTGTTGTCGTCCATCAAATTCTTTTTTATTAGCAACATACATACTACAACGCTACAAATCGAAGCAATTAGCTACCGCTCAATAAAGCAGCAGCGACTCCAGAAGCCGAGCAACTAACTGGCTTATGTAGCGAGCTTCAAACTCAAATGAGGAACGAGATGAAGCCGTTGAGGCCGCTCGCGAGCACGCAGAGCTGGCCCGTGCCCCAGAGCAGCGCGCGGTGCGGCTGCAGCTCGTTCGCGTACGCAAACGTGTGCGCGATGCGCGCGCCGGTGAACACGCCCATGAGCGCGCAGTTGGTGGCTTCGTGGCCGCCGACGAGCACCGACCCGAGGAACACCGCGAGGCCGATCGGGATCGTCTCGAGGTCGTTCTGCACGATGCGCTTCCAGCGGTAGTCGATGGCGCGCGCCTGCTTGAGCTTCTCCGAGACGACGCCGTCCTCGCCGTCGCCCTCCGTGTTCGCGAGCCCGTAGTTCTGGTTCGGCAGTTTGCCGTCCTTGTTGAACGAGTTGTCCTCGGGCGACCGCGCGCCGGCGGCGAACGACTTGCCGCCCTGGATCGAGACCGTCACGAAGAACTTGAAGAAGAGCGTCGTGGAGCACACGGAGAACGCCTTCACGGCCGAGTTGACGGCGATGAGCGACATGGTGATGGGTGCAGCAGCTGTGTGTGTGAGGCGGTGGGCTGAGGCTGGAGGCGCGTGGGGGGAATGCGCGAATGACGAAGGATTGCAGATACCGGCGTGGTCTTGTAGCTTTTCGTTTATGACGTTGGTGGTGGTGTTCGTTTGGATTCGGCGTTTCCATCGCATGGTGTGTCCCGCAATCGGTTTGGAGAGGGATTCAGATTCTCTGTCTTGTTTAAAATGCATAAATGTATTGACATTTTAGGTACTTCAATTTCAATAGGTATTCTGAATATTGAAATAGTATTTTGTTTACCTTTTCATTCATACTATCACACATGAAAGCATTTTCTACTGTAAGGAAACTAACTGCAACGAACCTGAATGCTTATGGTCGGAATGTTGGTGCAACCGTCTCTTATTCCCAATAGAGCGCGGTCTTCTATCCCCACCCTCTTTCCATTCTCTCCACATACAAATTCCTTTACTAAAGCTTCTATTGAGATCATCGCGTGGTGATGCGCGGGATCTGAAGGCAACAACACTTCAAACATGTTGACGAAAGCGAACTGGAACACGGAACGAACGCCCCAGTATTATGGCGGTGAAGTGGCCCACTTCAGCGCCATGATCGCTTTCCCGCTCCAAGCCCAAGGACCTCAAGCCGCAAGCCACAAACCACACAGCAACCTCAAGCCAGAATGGCGGTCTCTCTCAGCGCCAAGGTGCTCGCGCTCTGCGCGAGCGTGCTCTACGTCAAGTTCGCGGTCACCGTGTCGATCCAGGGCGGCAAGACGTTCGCGGCAGGCCACCGCCCGCCCGAGGACACGAAGCTGTCGCTCGCCAAGCGCTTCCCGGGCGTCAAGCAGACCTACGGCGCCGTACCCACCGAGGAGGAGAGCGAGAACAAGCGTCTCGTGCGCGCGCGCGAGGCCGAGTACCGGTGGAAGCGCATCGTCATGAACGACCTGGAGAACATCCCCATGGGGCTGCTCGTGTTCGGCGTCGGCGTGCTCGTGAACGCGAACGAGAAGGTGCAGGTCGGCGCCATGGCTGTGTTCACGCTCGCGCGCCTCGTGCACACGTACGTGTACGCGCACGAGATGCAGCCGCACCGCGGACTCGCGTGGATGCTCGCGATCGCGGCGGTGCTCGTCGGCGTCGGCAACACGGTCGCGGCGATCGCGAGGTAAGCGATTTAGGTATGAAACGTGTATGAGAGACGAGAGATTATTGCTGACGAAGCTGATTAAAATGTTCGCAATCACAATTTTGGCGGATACATATTGCTGCAAATATATGAACTGCATTTGAGTTTGTCTGCGGTTGTGTTGATTGAAGACCATCCTGACCAGTTGCCAATGCATGTCAGCTTGCAATCGCTCATTGTCATGCTTCGAGAGAGACTGCGGTTCGACAAGTACGTCCGCAGACTGCCAGGAAGTACCAATTGTGAATAACAGGGTTACATTTTTTTTGTATAGCATTTTGCGCAAATGCATTTGTTCAAACGCTTACTCTAGCTCTACAGGATCGCAGCAATGGCGTTGCCCACACCCACGAGCGTCGTCAGCACGCCGCCGAACCAGAACAGCGCGCGGTGCGGCTGCAGCGACTTGGAGTACGCCACCGTGTGCGCAAAACGCGACACCGTGTAGAGCACCATCGCGGCCACGTGCACCTTCTCGTTGCTGTTGGCGAGGATGCCGCCGGCGAACACGAAGAGCGCCAGCGGGATGGACTCGAGGTCGTTCATGATGATGCGGCGCCAGCGGTGCTCCACCTCGCGCGCCTTGAGGATCTTCTCGTCCTTCTCGTCCACGGCCATGCCGTAGTTCTGCTTCACCTTGAACTTCTTGGCCAAGTTGAGCTTGTTGTCCTCAGGCGGGCGGCCACCCGAGCGGAACGTCTTGCCGCCCTGGATCATCACGGTCGCAAGGAACTTGAGGTAGAGCGCGGCCGTGCACGCCACGTACACCTTGACGTTGGTCTCGACCATGTTGGCTGTGCTGTGTGCTGGGCTGGGCTGGGCTGGGCTGAGCTGTGTGTGCGGAGCGCTGGAGATTGGGGAATGAAGCAGGCAGTCAGTCAGTCAGTGGAGCAAGAAGCGCGAGCCGCCCAGATCCCGAAGAGAGTGAGTCCGGCGTTGCTGTGTGCTTGCGGGCAGCCTCATCCTCGCCAATGGCTCTTCTTTACATGTGTCGATGTAAACAACTGTGACGACACCGATCAAGGAGTGTTGTTTGCAGACATGCTTCCAATAGTGCGCTCTTGGAGTGGACCACACAAAATATGTGACGTGTGATCGATGGCCAGATTTAGCTTCAAGAAGGACCCTGGGTGTGACGAAAACGGGAGAGAACCTGAGAGCTTTGGTCGTTTAACGTAGTAAGAGATAGAATGACAACCGGTTCCGAGTGGGTTGTTGAGAGTGAAGACTGAGCTGTCGGTCTTTCTTGACTATCGACAGCGTGCCTGCTTCAGCAGGAGTTAGGCGGTACGTACGAGTAGACGACGCCGATCTGCCAGATCCACGTGCGGTACGGCTGGAGCTCGTTCGCGTACGCGTACGTGTGGAGGCAGCGCACCGCCGTGTACACTCCGAGCGCAACAACGTACAAGACATCGTTACCGTCAGCGAAGATGCCACCCGCGAACACAAAGAGCGCAATGGGAATCGACTCGAGATCGTTCGCGACGATGCGGCGCCAGCGAAATTCCGCCTCGCGCGCCTTCTTGAGCTCTTCATCTGGATCGTCAACGTCCATAGCCAACCCGTAGGTCTGCTCGCGCTTTCCCTTTGCGAGTGGCAGGTTCTTGTCCTCGGGTGGGCGACTGCCAGCCTCAAAGCTCTTGGCAGCTTGGATGGCCGTCGTGACGACAAACTTGAGGTAGAGCACGGCCGAGCAGGTCACGTACGCCTTGAGTTCGGTCGAAACAGCCATGGTGATTGCAGTATGGTTAGCGGACTGGGAGAGAGATTTGGAGAATGAGCTACCGGGAATTATACCCTTCGCAGTACATCGTTTCGCACGATTCTCATGAACTACTCCTGCTCTTTTAGAGAGATATTTGGTTGACTACTCGTACCTAAACGAGGAACACCAACATTCTGTCGTTTTTTCACAAGGAACGTTGGTAGTGATCGTTTCGAGGTAGCACAGTACTGTGAGAATCACATGTGTGTGGCTTGCATATTGCGGCATGTTTAGGTGCCGCAATCCATTCCACTACTCAATATCTACACGACGAAATAGCTACATCCGAATACAACTCGCTGGAAGATCCCATTCATTCTCGATCTCGCTTCACTCCACTGAGCAGCCCCCACCAACCACCAATCTCCACACCCACCCAACCAAGCTCTACAGTGATGACTGGCTCGACCGAACTCAAGGCGTACGTGACCTGCTCGGCCGAGCTCTACCTCAAGTTTGTCATCACCACGGCCATCCAGGGGGTCAAGACCTTCGATGCAGGTGGTCGCCCGCCTGAAGACAAGGACCTGGCGCTCGCCCAGGGTAAGCGCGAACAGAACTATGGTTTGGTCGCTGACGACAACGACGAAGAGCTCAAGAAAGCGCGTGCCGTTGAGCTCCGGTGGCGTCGTATCGTGCAGAACGACCTCGAGTCGATCCCCATCGCGCTGCTGGTGTTCGCTGGCGGCATCTTTGCCGGTGGCAATGACGTCGTGTACACGGCTGCGCTTGGGCTTTACACGGCGGCGCGCTGCTTCCACTCGTACGCGTACGCGAATGGACTGCAACCGCACCGCGCGTGGTGCTGGCGCGTGGGTGTCATCACGATCTTCGTCGGTGCAGTCAACTCGATCCTCGACGTGTTCTCGTAATTAAAGTTTGCCTAGAACTGGGTATTGGCTCTCTGCTACAGAACTGCACCACACATAACTACGTGGGCGATGAGCAATGACCTTCATCAAGAGCATTTATATAAACTATCGGATCCTTATCGGCTGTCTTCTTCTTTCAAATGATTGCTTTACTAATGTTTATGTGTTGGATTGTTTAGATAAGTAAGTCCCTACAGTGGATGTCTTCCCACTCTATAGAACCTAATTCGAGAACGCACCGTAGAGCGCGTTGACGACACCCGTGGTCATCGCGAGGACGCCGAAGAGCCAGCAGAGCGCGCGGTGCGGGTGCAGCGCATGCGCGTAGGCGTACGTGTGGAAGCAGCGCACCGCGGTGTACGCGACCATGGCGCCAGTGTGCACACCGGCGCTGCCGTTCGCCATGGCGCTGGTGCCAAACACGATCAGCGCAATCGGGATCGACTCGAGGTCGTTCTGCACGATGCGGCGCCATCGGAGCTCCACCTCGCGGGCCTTCTTGAGCTCCTCGTCGTCCTTGTCGTTGCCCATGAGTCCGTAGTTCTGCTCGCGGCGGCCCTTGGCGAGCGCAAGGTCCTTGTCCTCAGGCGGGCGACCGCCGGCGTCGAACGTCTTGGTCGCCTGGATGCCCGTCGCGATGACAAACTTGGCAAACAGGATGGCCGAGCAGGTCACGTACGTCTTGAGTTCCGTCGAAGCGCTCATGTTGAAAATGGCTGGAGGTTTGACTGAGTTTGCTATGAGGGACTCGGACGTGAAATTTGAGAATGAGAGACTGAGAGAGGTTGGCGCTGGTAGCGAGTGAGTCTACCGCTAGGTCTCCAACGCCATCGGAATACAAATCTCAGAGATGCACCTTTTGCTTTCCAGCTGTTGGCGTTGGTGCTGGTGAGCTGATGTGCGATCCCTTGAGGACACTCGGGATTGCGTGAAGCGAGGAAGAGGTGGACAACGGACGAAAATAGGGACAGGCGACAGGTTGCACGAAGGTTGCGTGAAAAGATCTTCAATTGTGATGGGACAAATTTGCATCAAATCATAAAGTCTCCAATGTACCATCATACACAATATACAATTACATCTTGCTAAATTGGTATAGTACAGTACAGTTTATCTTCTACTTTTTAATGAGGAGAAGCTCATGCTACATGACACCAAGTCATAAGGTCCGCGATGCCAATGAACAAGACGCACACGGCGCGCGTGCGCTTGACGGACGAGCAGAAGCGTGCGCTGCGAGCGCACCACCGCGCGTACCCTGAGAAGACGCAGCAGATGCTCTGCGCGTGGGTCGCGGCGGCCTTCCAGCTCCCGCAGGCGCCGTCGCCGTCGACCATCACGCACCTCTTTAAGAGCCCACCAGCGCCGCCTGACACTGAGCTCAACCGATATACCGCAGCAAGAAGGACGATCCGATTGGAGTCCGCTCGACTGGAAGACGAGCTAGTGCAGTGGATCTACCGGTGTGACCAGATGGGACTCTTGCCAGTCGTCACGGGTGCAGCGATCCGTGAGAAAGCGATCACGATCCGCGACGAACTGTTAAAGGGAGACGCGTTGCCATCAACAGCGATGACTGAGAAGCTCGCTGCGATGACCTTTTCCGACAGCTGGCTGTACCATTTCCAGAAGCGTCATGGACTGTCCACAGTGTCACCTGGGGATACAAGCGGTCATCAAAGCACAACTCAACAGAAGCAAACAAGGAGGCAGAAGAAACAGCTAGCACTTCGCACGCAACTGGGAGGACCTGGAATGGCATGAAACTGGTTTGCTGCACCATCATACAGTGTGTTGGGAACCCGAGTCGATAAACGAACAGCGAGGCTTGACGACTGCGTGCCCTGCGACCAACGTCCGTGGGTTATAAGATAAGCTCCATCCTCTTGTGTAGCGTTTGCGAATGCCTCAACATCCTTTGTGCTTTGTGCTCTGAAAAGCTAACGAAAGATGTGTAAAACTAGAAAAATGCTGTTTCTGGGTCATCTTTGCATTCATTCATTACATGCACAGATCACCAAAAGTCGCAATCTGCACAGTATAGGCTGCTAAGTAAGTTAAGAGTACACACCAACGATCGAGTTGATCGCACCGACGAGGATCGCGAGCACACCCACGCGCCAGCACCACGCGCGGTGCGGCTGCAATTCGTTCGCGTACGCGTACGTGTGGAAGCAGCGCACGGCCGTGTAGAGTCCGAGCGCAGTGGTGTACACGACGTCGTTACCACCAGCGAAGATGCCGCCGGCGAACACCAGCAGCGCGATCGGGATCGACTCGAGGTCGTTCGCGATGATGCGGCGCCAGCGGAGCTCCACCTCGCGCGCCTTCTTGAGCTCTTCGTCGTTGTCGTCGGTGACGAGCCCGTAGGTCTGCTCGCGTCGGCCCTTGGCGAGCGGCAGGTTCTTGTCCTCAGGCGGGCGGCCGCCGGCGTCGAAGGTCTTGGTGGCCTGGATGCCCGTCGCGACCACGAACTTGACGTAGAGTATCGCGGCGCAGGTCACGTACGCCTTGAGTTCCGTGGAGCCGGTCATCTTGATCTTGATCTGGACAGTCTCGGTGGTCTCGGTGGTCTCGCGGCGCTTTGGAGAATGGCACTGGCCGATTGGCCAGTGAGTGAGCTGGGTGGGTCCAGACCCAGCAGCACCTGAGACCGCGGTGACTGACAAACAAACCGTCGTCTGACGATCGAGCAACATTCTCACACGTCACAGATCGATTGCGGCTCTTCCGGATGCAGTAATCGACGCATTTCCAGCCAATCAGCTGGCTGATTGTTCAAACAACATCGAAATGGACTGTCTTTGTCACGGTGTCGTCGCGACGAGATCGTGACAAAGACAGTCCTTTTGAAAAGTTCATTTGAACTTTGTATGAAAATGCAACACTCGGCAAAACAAGATGGAATGCTCAATTTCGATACTCAATCCAAGTGAACTTTGCACTGTAGCCACAACTGACAAAAATGTCCTGTCTCCTGTCTACGCAATACATTTGCGGGATTTGCAGTGAGGATGTTGCGCGAAGAGCAGAGGTGGCTCCCTCGGCTACCTTCGCGCAACAGCCGCATAGGTCATCAGGTGGACCAGGTTGAAGAACCCACTTCGCAAAGTTGTTCGCGTGAAAATGGGGAAGGTGACGTGGTGGCTTTCGATGGCGTGTGCGCATTGCACACATTTGTCCGAATTGCTGGACTTCGAACGCAATGGCTCCCTTGGGTTCTGAACGATGTCGCTCACAAATGCGTGTCTTGCTGTGCTATTCGCATTGGTGCAGCAGGAAGTACTAACTGGAACGCTGATAGAGTCTATAGAGTATTTCAATAGTGTATTCTTGCTTTAATGGACACAAATGCGTATTCGAGAATGTGGGCAGGCGAAGTGTCTCCAGTGTCGGCTTCTTCTCTCTTATCGGCCGGTACCTCTGAGCTGCCACTGAGCAAAGCCATCACTGCATCCCTATTAGGCGTCTCTCACGCTAACAATCGTTTAGGAGTACGCACCGACGATCGCGTTGACTGCGCCAACGAGGATCGCGACGACGCCGAGACGCCAGCACCACGCGCGGTGCGGCTGCAGCTTGTTCGCGTACGCGTACGTGTGGAAGCAGCGCAGCGCCGTGTACGCGACCAGCGCGCCGCACTGCACGAGCTCGTTGCCGCCTGCGAACACGCCACCGCCAAAGATCAGCAGCGCGAACGGGATCGACTCGAGGTCGTTCTGCACGATGCGGCGCCAGCGGTAGTCGACTTCGCGAGCTTTCAGGATCTTCTCGTCCTTCAGGTCTGCTGCCAGCCCGTAGGTCTGCGGCGGACGGCCCTTGGCCAGTGGCAGCCGCTTGTCCTCAGGCGGGCGACCACCAGCGTCGAACGTCTTCTTCGCCTGGATCATCGTCACGCGCACGAACTTGAAGTAGAGCACGGCGGTGCACACCACGTAGGTCTTGAGCACCAGCGACGTCGCCATTGTGAGTTGTGTAGTAGTTGGTTGGGCTTCACTGGTAGTATGGAGCTTGAAGGTTGGTGCTTGGGCTCGTTGCTGCAGATTGCGAAATGAAGTGCGAGCGAAGATGTGTGGGAGGTGGTGGACCTCTTCGCTGAAACGGCGGATACATTCGAGTAACATCATCGAGTCGACTTGATACATTAATTTAAAGAGTTGTCACTCTGCCTCGCCATAAAAGTTATCAAATCCTTGAGACCCGAGCGTTCATTCTTGTCGCTGTCTCAATATGACAGCAACAAGAATGAGGACGCACGGGAGAGAACGGATGACAAGTGTGTGCTTGCATGGCCATGGATCGGCACACCAGTCACGGAAATATGTATGGAGATGGCGCTCCTGCTGGTTTGCAAGCAAGTTCCATGATTGCACGGCTGAACGAACCCCTGAAAATTATATCGCGCCACCTTCACGCAACATCCTGACTGAATATCAATATCAGCTCACCAAGTTGAAGAGCATCACCTTTCAAATGGAAATGGGTTGAGCACGCGGCTTGCGTGAAAAACAACGTGATACTAGACAGTGCAGATCTTTCGCATTTGGCACAGGTCGGCTCGCCATCAGCGAACACGAAGGCGTGTGCAGAATGATGCTGAGCGCTTTCGCGGCGCCAGTTTCTCCAGATTGCGTGCCTGGGACGAGGTTCGTCAAGTAAACGTGGCGGGGAATAATCGCCCGTCGCGCGAACGGACGAGCGTGCTCGACTCGGCAAACTTGTGGTTGCTGAGCGGCTCGCCTAGTTTGAGTGGCTCCAATTAACTGTACAGCTAGCTGGAAGTGTAGGTCGGTTTGACTGGTTGGCTGGTCGCTTCAGCCTATCTATCGCATTAGCACTCGGCATCCCCATGTCGACGAAACGAATCGATGAAGGGTACGATAGAATGTTGGAATTCATGAATACCGACACTTTTATTGTGAATGTTTTGTTTTTTCATTTAGTTGGATTAGAAATGTAGTTCCCGAGTCTCACAGCTCTCCTGACTTCTCGCTGAGTTATATTGTGCTATTGGTACCTAAGAGTACGCGCCGACGATCGCGTTGACAGCGCCAACGAGGATCGCGACGACGCCGAGACGCCAGCACCAGGCGCGATGTGGCTGGAGTTCCTTGGCGTACGCGATCGTGTGGAAGCAGCGCAGCGCCGTGTACGCGATCAGCGCAGCGCATTGCACGGCATCGTTGCCCTCCGCGAACACGCCGCCTCCGAAGATCAGCAGCGCGAACGGGATCGACTCGAGGTCGTTCTGCACGATGCGACGCCAGCGGAGGTCGACTTCGCGGGCCTTGAGGATCGCCGGGTCCACGACTTCGTCGTCCAGGCCGTAGGTTTGCTCCGGACGGCCCTTGGCGAGCGGCAGGTCCTTGTCCTCAGGCGGGCGACCACCAGCGTCGAACGTCTTCTTCGCCTGGATCATCGTCACGCGCACGAACTTGAAGTAGAGCACGGCGGTGCACACCACGAAGGTGTTGAGCACCAGGGAGGACGGCATCGTAGACGTGTGACTTGGACTTGGGCTTGGGCTCGACCGTGCGGATTGCGAAATGAGCTTGAAGAATGGCTGGCGGATGGATGACATTTGTTGCTGACTCGGGGGTTCATCTCATGATCATCAATCACGATCTGAAGGTATTCAGAACGCTTCACCTTCACGCAGCATCAGTTTGGTGTTGTCGCCCGAAGGAGTTTCACATAATTTTATGCATTTAACAAAATAGAGAGTTTGTTTTTTGTCTCCTTCGAGCAACATCCGATCTCACACCCGTTCAAAGAGTGACACGAAGACAAGGCACAACAACAACATCAGCATGATGGAGACGCGCACACTGCTGCTCTTGCTCGCGGCCGCGACGTTCGTGCTCGCGCTGCTCTCGCTCGCGATCGCCTCGCGGATATGGGACGTGGTGGTGCCGGCGCGCGTCAAGAGCTCCGCGGCGGCGTACAGGTCGTCGTTCCCACACAAGGGCGATGAAGAGAAGGAGAACAAGGAGAAGAAACCAGCGACGACGACCAACGCGCGCAACGCACAGGTGCGCACGATGGTCGTGCTGGGCTCAGGTGGCCACACGACCGAGATGCTCAAGCTCATGAAGTGCCTCGACCGCGATGTCTACACGCCGATCGCGTTCGTGGTCGCAGAGACCGACAAGACGAGCCAGGAGAAGACGATGCTCGACTGGCAGCCGCGCGACGCCGTCGATAAGTTTGTGGTCATCCCGAGAAGCCGAGAGGTATGGCGAATTGAATGCGCCACCTTACATAGAGGGGCATCTATGCTGACGTGTGCGTATATCAATCCATGCGCTGTGCGCCGTTATGAATGAACAGGTCGGGCAGTCGTGGTCGTCGAGCGTGTGGACAACGCTGCGCGCGTTCCGGTTCTGCGTCGCCGAGGTGTATGCGTTCCGCCCGCAACTGGTGCTCTGCAATGGACCAGGTGCGTTTATAGTGTGGCGATGTATTCGAATTGCAATTGCTCTAATGGCGCTAACATACTATATCCGAATGCTTGATGTGGATCTATGTCATTGTAGGTACGTGCATTCCGATCATCGCGGCGGTGCTGCTGTTCCGCTTTCTGGGCGTGCAGGCGGACTCGAAAGTGATCTTCTGCGAGAGCTTCGCGCGCGTGCAGAGTCTGTCGCTCACGGGCAAGCTGCTCTACTACATCGCGGACGAGTTCGTGGTCCACTGGCCGCAGTTGCAGAAGCAGTACCCCAAGAGCCGCCACCTCGGCGTCATCTGCTGAGTGAGTGAGGGAGGCATGCATTTACTGCAGGAGGAGACCCACAGCAGCTGGCTGGCTGTATACTGTATACTGTCGATGGTGATGCCGCGCTGTCATCAAGCCATTGCAGATAGACACGGTTCACTTACTACAGTAATGAGCAGCTCAATGCAAATCCGCCATTGAACCGCCGTTGGGTTCGCTTGTCCGTGCTCCACCGGTCATCTCGCGAGCCAGCGCTTGGGTGTTTGTTCACTGCAGCTCGCAAGAGTGGCTCCACAAAAACGTACGCGTGTGGGGAAAACGTCAGTTTGTGAGTGAGGAAGGATTTAAATGAAATGTGCTGTGCGGTGTTGGTGTTGTTGGTTGGGAGTTGACGCATGTAGAAACAGTAGTCATGTAGTCAGGAGGGACCGAATGTCATGAGCGGTAGTGTTAGTGCTGGAGAAAGAGAAAGGAATGGGAATGAAAGGAAAAGCTTAACTGATTGACTCGGTTGATTAAAGAGAGAGAGAGAGAGAGAGAGAGAAAACGACAACGAAAAATCGCAGGCACACATTGACAAGAGAAATACAAACAAGACGAAGAAGCAGCAGGATGGCGGATGGCGAGTCAGGTCAGTCAGTTGTCAGGTTGGATCGGTCGGTGGTCGGCGGGGTCTGGTCTCGTGCACTCGGAAGCACATGTAAGCGGGGCAAGGCGAGAGGAGAGGTTGATCAGATGATGGTCGATCTCTCGAGCATCGACTCGAACTGGTCCTCGTATGGTCCCGCCGCATCTCGACCAGCGAGGATAAGTACGTTCTCCTCGTTGGTCGAGTGGGCGGCGTGGGACCAGTTGAAGGAACCGGTCATGACGTACTGGCCGTCCAACACACAAAATTTGTTGTGCATGACGCTAGTCGCCACCCGGCGCACCTCGACGTCCTTGACACACCACCAAAACAAACAAGAGAGGATAATTTACATTCATTTGCACGTCAGCACATTCATACAAATACGAAAACACTTACATTCTCGATGAGGAATCGGGTCTTGGAGTATTCGGCGTTCGCGCTTGGGCCGTCGACAATCACGGTCACCTTCACACCGCGATCCTTGGCGGCCACGAGAGCGTGAGCGCAACTATGTACATGTAGCCACATGGACAAAAACGATACAAAGCCATTCATCCCTAGATCAGTTCGAACAGAAGAAAAACATCGATACCAAAAATGAAACGAAGCTTAGGATGTAGATGCACAGGCCGATCGACGCAGAGACAGAGTGGATGTAGGAAAACATCTCTGCGACTTCGCGTCAGGGAAGAAGAAGAGATCGACCAGACGGAAATCTGGCTCGCGACGTGGGGCGAACAACTCACGGCCATTCAACCGCTCGATATGGCGGCGGAGCGCCGACCTGTCGACCCCAAACGGGCGGGCGACCGCCGCGACGGGCTCCCGCCAGCACAAAGTGCAGGAAGGCACCCACCTGGCGGAAGACGGTATCGATGCGACGGATGCCGAGCGCCGTCACCGTCGCAGCCGAGACGGCACCACTGCGCCACAATCCGCGCGCCGCGCATCAGTTCCACACGACGCAGCAGGATGCAAGTGCAGCACATTTGTATTCATGTTCACACTCGCACTGCCAATGCCATTGCTGTCATCGATGCTGCTGGTCGCGCTGACGCTAACGCCGCTGTCGCCACGTCGAGCATCGCGGTGGCGCAGCGCGTCCACGCTCGTTCTGGAGAGCCCTAAACAGCACATGAACAAAAGAAGGTAGAGTCAATGCTCAACGATTTCTCGTGAGCAGCGTACAACCATCAGCGAGGCGCGCGCTGCGACGACTTATCACCTGGCGCTCTTGTTAAATATCGCCTCATACGTCATGATCTTTTGCCGAGTCTGCTGGTGGAGGTCTACCTGTGCCTGCCCTTCTCCATCCTCGTGCCGAGCGTGTGCGGCTCGGCGGTAGATGTGCAATGCGTCCTTCTGGTGAAATGGAATCTGCTTTCACTTCAATGACCTTCATCGCTTTTGTGAAAGGCACAGTCCCGAATGTCCCGAATATTGAAAGGATGAGTTGCACTTTGCGTACTGCGCTTGTGCATGTGCAGCTGCGCACAAGCACTTCTGCCATGGTTTTATATAAAACCCAACTTTTCCGCCAAGGCTATTTGCTTTAGTATGTGGCTTTATCATGGCTGTTTCTTTTCGCCAAAGTAGAACCTTACTTGACAAAATCAAATTAATTTGTCCGCTAAGGCAGACACATTGCTGGATGAGGCAGTGTCAGATTCACAAAACGAAGGAGCTGCCCGTATTACTAGTCAATAACAGAGATCAAGGTGCAGATCACCGACACAGCTCATGCTACAATCCCTACTCGCGTGTGTGCTGCGCTGCGACCGATGTGATTGTCCAACTGACCATGGATCAAGCGGCGCATTTCCAGGACACGCACCACGCGCAGGGTCTCGGTATGTTGCAGCATTAGCAACATCAGCAGGACCAGCCGCTGTGCTAGGCTCACAATGCGACGGAGAAGTACCAGTGAGTTAGATTTGAGAGTCATGAGCTGGTAGCTCGTCGGCAGTAACGCGCTCGAGCTCTCGAAACTTAAGCACAGATCCCGCAAACACTGCGAATCGGCGAGAACGAATGCCTTCGCATGTATTCAGTGCTGGACAGATCAGGCATCGCGATATTCGCTCATTGGCTTACTGGTGCAAGTGGGTGGTACGCGGTTTGATCCGCACGTGCAGGTGTCACAGCGTTTGCTCGCTGCCATCTCGGCGGTCGGCCTCGTGACGAATAGGACGATGTCCCAACACTACTCTGTGGCTACGGCCACCTCAGCAAGCTTTTGCGCTGCAGACCGCAGACCACATCGCCAAGCTCGCTCCCGTGTTTCCGCAGGCTGTGATAAACGCGAGAGCAACTATAGCAGGTTGACAGAGACAACAATGCAAGTGGGCAACGAAAACGCATGAATGGAAAGTAAACGCGTACACTGCTTGGATGTTAATCGTCGGTGGTACCTTCGTCGTCTGTGAGATCGGACAGAACCGACAGTCTTACAGACCACGAACGTAAACCAGTTAACTTTTCTTGAGGACACCTGCACACGTTGTGACTTGGGAGCTCGCCCGTATGCGGCGGCTCTAAATGCTCTTCGGGATCGATATCTGGGACAGCATCGTGATCCCTATTCTCATTGCTGGTACCGTCGTTTTCGTCGTAGATCTGTTCCCAGCGCTCTTCCCAAAATGCCAAGGTGTCCGAGGGTCTGTAATTTAGTCCGTCGAGCTCGAAGTTGTCAATATCGTCAATCTCGGCATCCACCTCTCCATTTCTTCCGCCGGTCGTCTCTACATCTCGCTGCGCCGCTTGCTTCTGTGAAGTCCTGAGGTCGCATTCTTCAGATGAAATGACTGTGTGGACAGGAACTCCACCGAACCGCGGAGATTCTTTGTCGCGGACGCATCTGCGGGCCGAGTTAATTCGCCAGACCTATTCAAGATGTAGACGATTCCGGGTGGGAGTGTGGTTCGCACCAAGCTTGCTGATCAAACGCTCGCAAGTAGCAGTATCCACGGCGATTGAGAGCACTACGAGCGCCAAGTCGGGAAGTTTCTCAATTCGCAGCTCTTCTTTGGCGTGAAGTCAAAAGTCTGGCACGCAGTCCCGATATTGCTATGGCTTCAATTTGGTGAGGGCTCCACGAACCCAAGCTCTAAACTCGTCGCGGAGTAACCCAAAGTCCTCGCAACGAATCCTCGACAGTAGTAGACTGCAGATCCCCGCGACAGCTCCATCCTGCCATTCTTTTTCAGCAGGTGGAGGAAATATCCCAGCAAGAAGAGCGGTTGCTCACACGCAAGCCATAGCTTCTCCAAACCGACCAGCAGCCGATCTCTGTCCATGATAGCATGCTGGAATCCAAGAAAATCTCGCGAAATGAACGCACGACGTCGGCAACGGTGTTTACGTTCTGCTGAAGTCAGTATGATGCGGCTGATAGCGGAACGGTTTGCTCGGCGATGGTGAGTTCCGCCCAGAAGACGCTATATCTGAAGACCTTTGGCGGATCTGAGTAGTCGAGCTTCCCTTCACATGCTGCATAAAATGTTCGCAGCGCGGCTTGAACGCGAAGAAGAGACGCGAAGCACATCCGCACCGAGTTCCACCGCGTTTCGCAGAGCGGAAAGAATGACAGCCACTCTCCGTGCAATCTTTCCATCGTGTCGCCCGCACGCCACAGTCATTTAGAAGACGACGCATTCATGTAGCTCACCGCTGTTGCCGCCCGAACCGCAACATTTCCAGATGAAGAACGTAATACAGCTTTGACGAGGTTGTTGAAATCGTGAGCGAAACAGTGCAAGAAGGCGATTCTCGGCCACCGCAAGGCGAGAACTCGGCGTGCCCGTCTGCACTGCCCAGCGTTGTCTGTAACGATTGCGCCGATGTTCCAACGGCCATTGAGCGCCTTGATCAGCGATTTTTAAGCTGCTGAGCAATTGCGATTCCGTCGTGACGTGCGCCGACCGGGGCCACTTCAAATGTGTATGCTTGGCCAAGCAAGCGAGTTAGCACCCCATGAGATGGGATTTTGCGATGTTTATCCAGACGTCGCTGAACAAGTTCACCCGCCCGTACGTATCGCCTTGTCGTTCCCGCAACTTGGCCTTGTCGCTCGCTTCACAACGTTAGAGTGCTCACCAAGAATTCGCCCGCTGAGAACGCGCCGCGACGGGAGATGCGTGGCAACGCCAGGGCAGAGCAGCTCGATCAACCGGAGAGTTGACAGCTTCTCAACGAACGAGTCCGAGAGGAGATGTTGCTGCTGGAGTTCGGCCAGCAAAGGCTCGAGCGCAAATATATCGTCCTTCGACCACGGCTTCTCGCGGCACGGGTGGCGCTTTGCGACAGGAGGGTCTTGGTCAGACTCGGAATCATGATTGAGTACGCGCTTCGTCTTGAACTTGGTATTTGTGTGCGCGGTCACGTGTGGGCATTCGCGGGGGGTGCTTGTCATTGCCGTCCTTCTGTAATCCACGCTCCTTGGTGCCGGAACATGGCGTGGATCGCCCTCGAACACTGCGTGACAGTAGTTGCGCTTGTATTGCTGCCGAGTCTTGCTTGGCATGCTTCCATCGAACGTAAAGTGCGTGAATTCCTCGCACGGATCACGACTATGTTGTGCTTTTCCTCAAGAGCGTAACGCGGCTGGTTTCTCGCTGAGCTATGGCATGCACTGCGCGCTTGAAGCAGCGTGCTTGAAACACGCATTCCAATGCAATGGGAATTCCATCGCTTGCGTCAGAGAGATGAGTTTGTTCGATTCGAATTTTTACGGAAAAAGCCTTAAATGCCGTGGCTTAATTTTTCCCATGGCTTTTCTTTTTACCGCAAATGCTAAGTCCAAAAGCCTGGCGTTAAGCTTTCGCTTTATAGATGCTGCCTTCCCTGCTTCCGGATCACAAGGGCGTGATCATGGCATCAAGTATAACGACACTCGACAACCATTACCACAACACAGTGTCGCACTCACAACACCCACAACAACTCTCAGCAACGCTTGACAATCACTCCACCTAAAAAAACACTCACTCATCACCACAAATACAGTTTACCCTTAACCTACCCAGTTCTCTCACCTAACCACACTAACGCTTTCCTAGACCGTGCTGGATACAGTGCCAACTTTCACTGCCAAAATATATATACCTTTCGTATTCGCATCGTTTCTTCTTCAGACGCTGAATGGAAAGTCCCACTGTCCAACAGCTGTTCCATACAAAGTCCAAGTCTAATCGGTTCAGAGGCTGGGACGCTTTTCCACATATTGGGAAGAGAAAGTCCCAGCTTCTTAAGCGAGTATACTTAGCATTTGTAAGTTCTGAACGCTTTCGTGTGAGACGTTCTATATTTTTCACCCCTAATTTATCAAGGAGTTGCAGCCTTCCTTCATGCGTAACCACCATAACGTTTAAAAGCTGACACGGTACCACATCAGTTGAAAGAGACCAGGGCTACACACCACGCCAGACCGTAACCATTGTCGCTTCGCTTCACTTGCTCACTTGCTTGCTTTCTCACAACAAAAAGCGTGCAGAGTCAGTTGGCGCAAAGCAAAGACCAAGAAGATCGATCACACACAAGACGATGCACGCGAACGTGGGGCGCGCAGGCTCGGCGTCCTCCCTGGGCTCGGCGTCCGCCAACATGAACATGCTCCCCCCTGGCGCGCCGCTGCCGGGCTTCAAGAGTGCGCTGCCGCCCATCGAGCGGGTACGTTACCACACAGCCCCTCTCTTCACGTTTGATGGTGACATGGCGGACTGGCTCATGACGACACTCTATGTCTATGTCTCTCTCTCTCTGTATGTACTGTATGGGTGTATTTGTGTAGATTGTGACCGTTGCGGCGACCCAGATGAGCTGCGGCAACCCGGAGGAGAACATCAAGAAGGCCGAGTCGCTCGTGCGCATCGCGTCGTCGCGCGGCGCGCAGGTGATCCTGCTGCAGGAGCTCTTCCAGTTCTCGTACTTCCCGATTGAGCTCAACGCCGCCAACTTCCAGCTCGCGACCACGCTCGAGGAGTCGGCGCTCGTGCAGGGCATGGCGCTGCTCGCCAAGGAGCTGCGCGTCGTGATCCCCATCAGCTTCTTCGAGCGCTACCGCAACTCGTTCTACAACTCGGTCGCGGTCATCGACGCCGACGGCGCCGTGCTCGGCGTCGTGCGCAAGCAGCACATTGGCGGTACGTTGTTGGTGTTGTTGGTTGAGTGTGTGTGTGGGTGTGCTTGCTTGTATATATAGTGCTGTGTTACTTCCGCCTATGCAGCTGTACTATGATCGTTGCTCACACTCACATTATTTATTGCGTTTGTCGTGCTCGTAGATCGCCTTGGATACAATGAAAAGTACTACTTCACGCCCTCGGACGACTCGTTTAAAGTGTGGAATACGGTACGCAAGCAGCATATCGCTAGGCATTCCGCCACTACATGCAAGCCGCTCAATGCTAACATGGCTACCTTCTCTACCTCTATCCATGTGCACTTATTACAGCGCTACGGACGCATTGGCGTGGCGATCGGCTCGGACCAGTGGTACCCGGAGGTGGCGCGTTCGCTGGTGATCCAAGGCGCCGAGCTGCTGCTGTTCCCGAGCGCCATGGGCAGCAACCAGTACGACCCCAACTACGACGCGCGCGACCAGTGGCAGCGCGTGATGCAGGGCCACGCGGCCGCCAACATGGTGCCGGTCGTGTCGTCGAATCGCGTCGGCTCGGAGATCGTCGACGGCATCCCCGTCACATTCTGCGGCTCGTCGTTCATCACGGGCCAGACGGGCGAAATGGTAAGCACAAGCGCTTCGTGAAAAACTCAACAACGTCGTATTATTGTATGGTCGAAAGGTCCTCTAACTAACGTGGCGTTTATGATATGTGATCTGCTTACGATGCTGCTAGCTGAAAATCGCGGACCGCGAGTCGGAGGGCGTGCTCGTGGAGAGCTTTGACTTAGAGAAGTTCCACGTGCGGCGAGCAAGCTGGGGCCTCGTGCGCGACCGCCGCCCGCACTTGTACAACCAGCTGCTCACGCGCGACGGCAGCGCATAGATCCTGCTGGAGATTGGTGGCTTTGGTTTACAGCAAGCAACTGCCTGCTGCGTCACGACAACAGGGTATAAAGAGCGAGGGCTCCCGAGGAGTGATGCCAAGTGGTTGAGCGATGGATACACAACAGCTATTGCAAGAGCCATTCGCGGGTACGAAACAAAATAAATCGACACTGAATAAAGCAAAGAAACAGCAACATTGAGAGTAATTGAACAAGTGCAAACTGGCGTGATTGATCCCAAGATCCGAGGGCGGTGTGTTCTGCGATGAGACGAACAGTTGGTGACAGTGTTGACCTCTAATGTCTGTGCCTCGTGTTCGCCAGATTACCAACACCAGCCCTGGCTCACATTCTTCTTCTAAAGATGCAACGTTCACTTTTCTTTTCGGGTTTCCTTTTTGTGTCTCTAAGCCTGCGCTGCTGGCGAGATCGACGACGCAGACTCGGAAACTGAGGGTGCTCCCGTTTCTATAGGCTGCTCCAGTGCCTGCTTCTCTGGTTCGGCACTCGAAGACGCCGGCTCTTGGTCATCGTTTTGTGGGCTCGACTCGCCGTGTTCCTGCTGAGTTTCGTTCAGATTCGTCTGCTCCGCGAGCTTCTGCGCAGCCTGCAGCACGGCGTCGTGCTCGTCTTCGAGCGCCTCTTTCTCTGCCTGCTCGGCACTCGCGCTCTTCGGCAGAAACTCTTCCCCTGGACAAAGCTGGTTGAAGATCGCACGCGCATTCGCACTCGCACTCTCCAGATGGATCTCCAGCGGGTTCACGGGCATCTCGTTTTCTTCTTTGTCACTCCCAGAGTCCACGCGCGTCTCGCAGGGCCACAGGTTCGCAGGCAAGTGCGACGACTTTTGCGCGAGTGAGCTCGTGTTGTTCGTCGACGCCAGGTGGTCCATCGTGTAGATTGCCTTCCACGCCACCAGGTCGCTCCAATCGAGCTCTTCGCTCGCATCGCTCTCAATAGCACCGTTCTTACTCTTCGCCTTCCGCTCTGCGAGTGCGCTCGTGACCAGCTGCTCCATGACCGCGTACACAAGTTTCAGCTGCCTGTCATTGTCGTCGATCCAGTCTGCGGGGAGCGTCATCGAGATCTGCACGAGGAAGTACTCGCGCGGACACACGTACGCGCTGCCGTCAAGCTGCACGACCTGAATCGCGAACGGGTTCTGGAACTTGCTGTCCTCCGGCGGGATCACGACCATCAGGCGGTTCATCTCGACGCGCAGCGAGGACTTGAGCAGGAACACACCCCGCAGGATCTGGCCGTGCGTGGTGATTTTCTTCTCAGTACTCCCCGCCGTTGAATCGTCCCTGAAAGAGTCCACAAGGTTGCCATTGATGATCACGTGCTTGCCGCGCAGCATGCCGCCGTCATTTGAGCGAATGCCCACCACCGTGTTCGCCTCTTCGTCAAGGAGAAAAGCGTCAACCGGTGCGCGCAGCACGTAGATCCCGCCGTAGACCGCGCATAGCCGACAGAAACTCTGCGCGATCTCGCTCACACCGTAGAGCGGCACCAGGAACGCCGTGCTCGTGAACCGGCCGATCGACGCCACGTAGCGGTACACTGCCGCGAGCCCCTCGCGACCCGAGATCTGGTTCTTGGACGCCGGAAAGCTCGCGAGACCCACGCAGTACACGACCACCTGCTGCAGCTTGACAGAGAGCTTGAAGTGCTTCTCCAAGAGCTCCTGGAATGGTCGGTCAAGATATTTCGCGATCGCGTCATCGTCCGCTTGGTTCGTCTTGTTCTGAGGCCGCTTGAGCGCGCGTCCGAGCGCCAGCGTGCGCTCGTTCTTCGTGCCGACGTCCTCGCCAATGATGTGCGTCTCGCCGTAGTCCGCGACGAACTGCAGGAACTTCATGAGCTGGCGCTTCTCGACCATGCCCAGCAGCTTGCTCTGGAACACGTCCTTCTTGGAACACGGCACCTCCCAGACCGTGTCATTCGCACCAGCACCAGCACCAGTAGCCTGCTGGTGTTTGCTCGTTTCAGACTGGAAGTGCACGTACGTGTGCTGGATCGCCGTGAACTCCAGGTACTGCCCCACGCCTGACGTAATGAGCGTCTCGACGAGCTCCTCCGAGGAGAGCACGAGTCGCGGGTTGATGTCGATGCTGAACGACGAGGACTTGGCGAGCAGCTCCTCTTTTGTGGCCTCGTCGGCGAAAGATTCCTCCAGGAGGTTGCACTGCAAAGAGCTCTTGATCGGCAGCGCCTTCAGTTTTGTATCATCTGTTGCAATATACTTTGGCTCGGAAGTGCCGTCGTTGCCTTTCTTCTCATCGTCCTCGTCAAAGAAGCGCGGCGGCGCGCTCTCGTTCTTCGTCCACGCGAGGAACTGCTTCAATGGGAACGACGAGTAGTTGCTTCCGTAGTAGTCGTTCTACGATAGTAAAGCACAACACACGCGGTCAGTCACTCAGTCAGTCCAATAGCAATCAATACACACATAGAGGAAAGCGCATTTATTTGTGTGGCAATGAATGCCACACATACCTGGTCCAGATGCAGCACCTTCTTCCCAACGCGAGCCAGCGCACTATAACAACAAACATTCACAGCACGGTCAGCATCAAGAGCGCGCGCTACAACGCACAGCAGATACGCTTCGTCATACAGAAGTACGACAAGTAGCAGTGTGTGTGACTGACGTACGTACCCAGCGAGGATGGCTTCGACCATGCCGGTGCCCACGAGGATCGCATCGTACTCGGTCTCCTTCAGGCTCGGGTCCATCGCTCTCTCTCTCGCTCTTGCGTTTGCTGCTTATAGGACTGTGCACTGTTGGTGACGTCTCTCAGTGTATCTCCAGCGCGATATACGCACTCGCACTCGTACAGACACGCAGAACGTTTCCTTCTTTGAAGATTGCGGAATGAGCGAGCAGGCAGGTCCAAAAACGGCTCCACTTCGTGCATTAGTACAAATTATAAGACTACATACAAATAGTAACTTTGTTTTCTAAACAAGAAGGTTTCAGAAAGTGGATATAATAATGCAACTATTCTCATTTTTGAAAGGGACAGCAAAGCGGATAGGGTTCATTGACTTGTATTAATAATATTAGGATTACCCAATTAGGATGCAACCCCTAGAATTCCTCGCAACTCCTGGGGTATGTACCAGGCTTCGTTAGCTCTCTAGCCAAGCTCTCCTAGGAATCCTGGTCGCCATTCTCACCGCCCAAACTTGCCGCCACTGCCTCCATTCCCATTTCGCTTGGGGCTCTTGAGCGCGTTCTGGTAGATCTTGGCCCACGTCTCGGCTTTCTCGCGGTCGCCCTTGGTGATCGAACTGAAGTCCAGCTGCATGAGTTTCGGGAAGCTCGCGATCACGTAGTTGCGGTAGTGCTTCTTCTCCTCGACCGGGTTCCCGTGCAGCGCGAGCGAGTGGAGCTTCGCGAGACTCAGCGCCAGGTTGTCAATGTCCGCGTACTTGCGCAGCTTGTTGCCGTGCAAGTGGAGCGTGAAGATGTCGGGGAACGGCGCAAACGTGCCGCAGCTGATGCTCGCGAGCGCGCTCCCGGACAAGTCGAGGCACTGGAGCTTGGCCGGATCGTCGAACACGGCGTGCAGCGCGTCGTGCATGCCATCCAAGCTGCTGATCTTGTTGTTGTTCGCGCGCAGAGCAACAGACACGGGCTTGGCTTGTTTTGTAGTAGTCGCTGAGGCTGTGGCGTCTGAGCCCTGGTTTCCCTCACCATAAGCAGGCGATGGAGCCGTTCGCTTGGCTGCGTCATCGTGTGAAAAAGCCTTCTTCTTGCCGCCGACGGGGTCATGCAGCGCCATGTCTGTGGTAGCAGCAAAGGATACAGAGAATTCAATGTGCAGTGAAAATCAAAGGCATAAGTCGAGTCGAGAGATAGATAGGTGACATTGCAACTCTGCGTACCTGAGAGCGCCGCGAGACTCATGAACGAGTAATCGAGTGGCACCACGTGAGCGTGCGACGCCTTTGGCGAGGAGCTCATCTTTCAGCGCGTCGTGCTCTTGGAGATGAAGACTTTTAACAACAGCACTTCAGAATAGCGAGCAAGGTGTCCGTCCAATCGAACCGAATCGGATCGACCGAGCAAGAGCAAGAGAGAATGTCGAGCGAGCCGAGAGACGGCTGGGCCGTGGAACCAATTTTAGCATCTTTGCTGCTCTCTCCACCCAAATAAAGGTCGGAGCTGCTGGGACTGGCCGACTTTCGTGAGACTCGTCACTCTCGCAATGAGCTGTAGTGAGTGAACTCGTCCTCCATCTCATAAGCGAGGGAGGGGCCGAGGGGACAGGCGGCAGACGCGCTCGTCAGCAAAATGGTTTGCTCCAAGCGCGATTCGCTGAGCTATGGCTCAACGATTTTCGCACGCTAAACGCGAGCGAGCGCTCGTCAACGTCGACGACCTGTGCTCCTGAACTGTATACACGCACCGGAAATGGCTTGCGTCATCAGGCTTCGGTTTGCGCTGGACTTGTGATTCGGCTTTGCGTCGGACTTGATGAGCTAATATGCGGGGCTTGTTGACTTGCACCGGACTTGTTGACTCGGACTTGTTTGCTGACTGGCGTGTGCCATATTGTCACCTTGCGTTGGACTTGTTGGCTTACGTCGGACTCGATGGAGCTCTGCTGGGTTTCCTTGACTTGCGCTGGACTTGGTCATTTTGGGTGCCGACTTGCTTGGTTGCGTCAAAGTAACAGAACTGAAGCTTCTGGTTGGTGTCGGAGCTCTTGGGGCTTGCGAAGGGCTCGCGTGGGGCTGTGCTTGCCTTGGTCTGATACGCCACGCATCTTGCCGCAATTATTTACACTAGTTCACTGGTTTCACTCTCATCGAGCGTGACGCGCTGCTTTTCATCGCGTTGGTGCTCGGGAGCGAGCCATGCATCTTCATGAGTTATCTGACGCCCGCGCATCCAGTCTGGGGCGACAGAGCCCAACCCTCGACTCGAGAGAGGACCTCCCACGATAGTGATCGGCTCTTTCGACGCCGAAGAGACCGGGGGCAAAGAGACTCAATCTGGAGTGCCCGTGCCCATGACGAAAAACGCGCTGTCTCCACTCGACTTGACTCGGCATTCGCTGCACGAACGCCCAGCGCTCGGTGCTTGACGATTGAGCATCAACTCGAGCCAGCCCATCCACAGAGAGCTCTCCAAACGGCGTAATCTCACAGCCGTGTTCGCACACAAACCAACGCGACGGCTCTCGCTGATTACTAGGCCGCATGATTGGAAGCAGAGAGGGCCATCGCATGCATCCCATCGCTGCTCAGCTCTTCTCGGCTTATCTGCTGTAAACCATCTGTGGAACACGCAGTTGTGCAAACACTAACTTAGGAGGACGTGACCATCACACACACACTTTTTGAGTGAGCTTTTGCTCACTCACTCTCTCTCGCCCAGGCAGCAAGCCTTTCCCATTTCAATGGATGGATAGGCAGCAGCTCAATACAAATCTGTTTTCTGATGCTCTTTCACTGGTCGCTTTGCTGATACAACCAGCCCAGGACCCTCGACCCAGATCCTCGCGAGCGAAAAATGAGTCGACAACCCATAATAGCAATGCCTGCCTCTGCCTGTGAGCCTGAGCTTGGCAAGCTGCTTGCTGCGAGAGAGAGAGAGAGAGAAGAGATCAACCGATCACTCATCTCGTCAACTTTCTCAAAAAGCGAGCTGAGCTGAGATCACCCTCACTCACTCACTCACTCACTCACCTCTCTCCACCAGGTGTTGCAAACGGATCCCGTGCGGACGCCTAACGTTACGTTACGTCACACCACCACAGTCGGAGCTGTCGCACCAACATCAGCAAGTCCCACGTGCAGTAACCAAGTGGACGTGTCTGCAAAGGTGTCTCCTTTACATGGTGAAACAGTGGAGATGCAGCCTCGGCTCCATCGAAAAACCCGACGCTCCACAATGTGAAGAACTGTGAAATGCCACAGCATTCCGCTAGCTAGCGACAAAGATGTCAGAAAAGATATTTTCCGATACAAACTTCAAGTGTAAACTCACTTCGAGGTCCCCGTTGCGGAGATTCATCACACGTCTTTGCTACGAACGTGGGGGATTTTTCGCGGGCTTTTTTGTTCAGGCTGATTTGACAGGCGTGGGTTCACTGGCATGACGCCCCAAAAGTGCTCGTTCTTGTTTACGGTTGTTTCTATAATCCCAGCTTCAAAAGCTTGAGGCCACCTTCGGCTTCTTGACCTTTGAGCAAAGCCCATACCTCACGTTCGCACACACACACACGCACACACGCACACACACAGTTGTCCATCGAGCAGAATGGTCCCTCCTTCTGGCTGCTTTCATCAGACAGACACTCGCTCGCTCGCACAGACGCCATAGTAAAGAGCAAATGAGTTCAGTGTACGCTCGCTCGCTTTTTGAAGCGCGACGATGACACGAATGTTGATTCGTCTGGGAAGTGATGGAGCCCAGGCTTCAATACCGAATTCGAATGAAATGGAGGATTTGAATGCGTTGGACGGCAATCAGTCTGCGCTGGGGCTTTCTGGTTTGCACTGTACTCAACGGCTATCTTCTGATCTCCCTGATGTGCAAACAACAACTCAGGCTTTTGCCTCCACGCTGATCTATGCGCTCAAGCATCACCACACGAAGAAGTCCCATTTGCATTGTGCAATGCAGGACTCGCCCACAAAGCAAGTTGATACAAGAGTTTGTAGCGACACCACCACTGCCATCACACATCCACGCACGTTGGACGCGATGACAGTTGTGTCCACTTTGAGCCGCGCTGCAGTCATGACTGCCCATTATTCTGCAGTGCACACCACGTTTGAAGCCCACTCTCTCTGCAGTATCCCTGTCAGTGTATCACTCTCTCGCCACGGTGATCAACAAGGGAGTCCTTGCTGCACTTAAAAACAACTGGACGAGAGGATAGGAAGAAAGGAAGGTGAAGGGTGCGAGTTATGGAGAAGACTCGCATTGTCTGTCTGTCTGTCGAGGGTGTATTTACGAGGGGCTTCTGTGGCTCTTCAGACAGCATGAGGAACGCTATCAATGTAAGGAGGGAGGAGGATACGAGCGGGGACTTGACCACTGACAGCTCAACATATTGTACTAGTACCTTGCAAACTCGATACTTTAATGTAAATATAATGTATCAGGTATAGCAGCAGCATCAAGTTTGAGCGAGAATGTCGTGCGCAGATTCCAAAAGTACCATCATATCAGACTATCACAATACGCAGGTATACATTTTGCAAGGTTCAGCTGAAATAACAAACGAACTCTCCGTCAAAAATATCAGTTCATTCTTGGTGGGATCCGTTTCAATTTCAAAAGATTAGATCATCACGTGGCTCTCTGTATATTTTATCAGTCAACTCATGATTGCCTGAGAAAAAAGATCACACAAAGACGCTAAACCACTGATAAACCATACTGATGTTGGCACATTTTGCCGTAAGTCCGCGAACTGCATACATCTGCGATTGAAGTTGGCCAGTTAGCGATACAAACGAGTCGATCGAGAAGTGGCACGTTCTGTAATGTCCCGCGTGTTTGTAATTAGCGTTTGCAACGCGGGCCAAATTGTATTGGTTTCTTTCGACATTTGTCTATCTTGGGTGAGCAACTGATTGTTCCAGCCAAAAGCAGGCAAACAAGCAGACGCGGCCGGCCAGTGGCTCAAAGAAATTACTCACAGCCTCTTTTGCCTTCTTCTCTGGCCTCTTGGGGCCAAACACTTCCTTCGCTCGCTCCCTCACTCCCTCGCTCGCCCCCTTCCTTCAATGCGCAGCCGCAAACAGCAACAGCAGCATCGCATTCTTCTAGGGACGGCCGTTTGGGCCGTTTGGGTTCTGGGATCTGCAACAAGATCTCAACTTTGTCCTCTGCTCACCAAGCCATTTTAATATAGTGAACCAAAGTCAAATAAGAGACAACGATAACCCTCGTAGGGGTCTCAAAGACGCGCAAACAAACACTCACTCACTCACAGCCTGGCGCCTCGTTTGTCTTTTCCAAATCGCAACTAGTGTACCGTAACGAAGGTGAGCAGTGGCTTTGGTGGGTTCCTCTAATCGCCTCTCTTTCCTGTTTGTAATTGCGCTGGTGGTTTGACTGACTGACTGACGCCGTCTCGGTCTCCTCCTCCTTCCTTTCAGGCGCTTGCTCCTCACTCCTCGCTCAAAAAGTGAATGGTGGTGGCGTGGACAGCAGCCATCCTCCATTCCTTCCGTCACGCTGCCAGTCACTCTGTCAAGCGCGCCTTTGCAGAACCCACACCCACCCACCCACCCACAGATCAGTCAATCAGTCCGTCACGAGTCACAGCCCGAAACGCAGCGAGATCGCAGATAACAACAGCAAACAGCAACCGACTCAACAGGCTCCGTCTGCGCAGCCCTAACCAGCCAGAGACGATTCGACTCACTCGCAGGCACTCGTCCATACCCCCAGCATATACAACCCACTCGACTCAACCAGTCAGGCGTTGCGTGAGTCGTTTCAATAGTTGCGCCTTTGACGCCATCAGCTCAAGATCCAAAATCAACCCAGCGAGTCCCGCTTTGGACTGTGAGCACAGCACAGCGCACGGCCGTTCCAGACCGCACACAACCACACTGGAACCACCAAGCGGCTCAGGGGCCAGGTATCCAGGAAGGTTGGAACCCAGCAGGCGCAGAGAGTCGCGCGCTCTCAGGGTGCGAAACACAACCCGCGAGTCCCAGAGAGACCAGAGAGACCAGAGAGACCAGAGAGACAAGAGAGACCAGAGAGACCAGAGAGGAAGGAAGGAACGAACGCGTGTATTATTAATACGCTCGCGCTCGCTCACTCGCCTTCCCTCTCGCTTCGCTTCACTGGATCGCTCACTCCCATTCGCTCGCTCGTTCGCAGTCGCAAGAACGCTAACTGCCGCCAGACTGCCTGCTTGGCCGCCTGTCCTGTTTGGCTGGCGCTTGCTTTACAGTGAGCGGGGAGGGAGTTTGAGTTTGCAGTCAGCATCCGGCGATTGACTAAACAGGCGTTTGTTTAGTTTAGAATGAAGAAGCAGAGCGATTTCGAGCAGAGCGACGCCGCCGTCGGTGAAGAACGAAGCAGCAGCAGCAGCCAGCGCCGTCAGTCGCTGCCGCAGAGAATGCCTCAGCCTCAGCAACATCAACAGCAGTACCAGCACGCGCAACATCAGCAGCAGCAGCAGCGCCACCTGCATGACCACCACCACCGTCGAGACGCCGCCGCAGTGCCTATCCTGCGAGGCGTCTGGGGCACGATGCACCATCAAGCCAAGAGCAGCAGCAGCAGCAGCAGCGACGCCGCAGCAGTGATCGAGCAGCAAGCGTACCAGCCGCAGCACGATGTGGCGCCGCAGTCGTCATCGTCCAAGGCGTCGGCGTCCACCTCGTTGTCAGCCTCGGCTTCAAGAGAGGCTGGTGGTACCACTGGCGGTGCCATTGGTGGTGGCGCACCGACGCACCTCTTAAATCCGCAGCGACTCCACGACCGGTTCGCCGCGAAAGCAGCCGCCGCCGCCGCTGCTGGCACCCAGCAGCTCCAGTCTCCGATTCTACTGCCGCCCGCGAAGTGGCACCACGCGCGCACGTCTATGCCGACAGCTCTAGCTTCAACTTCAACTGCGACTACCAAGTCGCGCTTGTATGACAACCAAGACGAGGACGACCGAGAGGACGAGGACGACCGAGAGGAAGACGATGAAGATGAGGATACCAACGCGCAGCTTGAAGACGCCAAGAGTACCAAATATGAGCTTCAAGATCACCGCCACCGTCACTCTCGTCCTCGTCATCATCAACACCATCATCTCCGACCATCGTCGTCGTCGTCGCTGTCCTCGTCCACGCAGTCGTCCTCTTCGGTGGGCTCGCTGCCTGCGCACTTGAGCCGACCGTCGCAGGCGTTCTCGGCATTGCGACCGCCGCTCTCAAGGGACCTGTCGTCGTCGTCGCTTACTCCGCCCGTGGCGTCTTTGTCGCTGGCTAATAGACACGAAGGAGGCTCTGCGTCGACGCCGGGCGAGCCCAAGGTCTCGTCCGTGCGCAGCGCGACGTCGCGGTCATCAACAGACAACTTGAGCCTCAGCGTAACTCCACCTGATAAGCAAGATACATCATCGTCATCACAGATATCATCGCCAGCCGTAGCTGCTGGACAAGCAGGCACAGGAGCAGGTGCAACAGCGACAGTCGCAGGCAAGAAGCGCACGCGGTACCTGCGCGACACGGACCGGCGCAACATCATCCAGCGCATCGAGAACGGCGAGAAGCAGGCGGCGCTCGCGCGCGAGTTCGGCGTCACGCGCGCCGCGATCTGCCACATCAAGAAGAACCGCGAAGAGATCATCACGCGCTACGACCTGCTCGTGCAATCCGCCAAGGACCTGTACGTATACCATTCTGGATGGATTTCCCACTGCTGTATACCCGATCCCTTGGGGATCACTCACTGACTGACCATTGCTTTGTGTGTTTGTCCATCCTGTAGAGACAGCTCGGTGCGGACTGGGTCCCAGCAGCCAGCGGACGAGTCGGTCACCGTGCTGGAAGCGCGATCGCACGCCGTGCTGATCCTGCTCACGACGCTGAGGAATACGAGCACGAGCCCCGCGGAGTTCCGGCGCGCGGCGTGCAGGCTCATCATGTACGTTGGTGGTTTTGAAAAGCGGAGTCGTTGTAGGTCCTCCTAGGTTCAAGATGGCTTACACAGACTCGGCTTGCTCTGTGTGTTTGGAATAGGATCCTGCTTGAAGAAGCGATCGCGAGCCTCGGCTCCAAGACCGTGGAGGTGACGACGCCCTCGGGGCACACCTACCTCGGCCGTCAGCAAGTCGCCCAGCTCTGCGGGGTCGCGGTCGGCGAGGAAGGCTACCCGTTCCGCAAGTTCTTCAACCAGATGGAGCCGGACGCTGCGAGAGGGTACATCCACATGGACTTGCGTGCCAGCGCGCCTCAGTCGCGCCACTGGCGCATCGAGCAGACCGACCTGCCGCCGAACGTGGCCGAGTGCAAAGTGCTGCTGTTCAGCGCCACGAGCAGCGACGGCGGGTGCGTCTGCAAAGCCATCGAGGTACTGCGCGGTCTGCGCGTGCCGGAGACTTGCATCTGCGTCGTGATGATCCTCTCAGCCGCCGAGGCGGTCCAGACTCTCTCCACCACCTACCCAGGTTCGTAGTATGCAGGTATACTCCCTCCCATAAGTCAGCTCCGTAGCTAACTAACTGTTACGCTTGTGTGCGTGTCTGTGTGCTTTTGACAGAGGTGAAGATCATCACTGCGGCCGTAGACGCCGACGTGGACTCGCGAACGGGCGAGATCCTCCCAGGGCTCGGCGACTTCATGGCGAGATACAATAGCGATTGAGATATAAACGACAGAGAGACAGGGCGACAGGCAGATGAGCTACAGAGTGTCCACCTGTAATGACAGAGTAAATAAGAGCTGTATACTAAACTAAACTGGAAGCACAGGGATTCGAATTGACCCTCTTTCCATCCACAGCCAATGAATGACACTGGGTACACTCCCGTCCATCTACTGGGTCTCTGTAAGGGAGATGGTCCTCTCAGTCTCTGTGCTGATCGCTTTAACCGCAACGATCACGTGGCTTGGTGTACAGGTTTGGTATACACTCCAAGTGTACAGTATCAGAACGAGTGTGTCTTCTTGATAACGACACTGGACACTTTTCAATTCATGGATGGGTCCATTTCCAGTGAGTGAGCAACGGGCTTGACAGACAAACACTCTTTCACTCCCAGTCAATAATAGTTGTTGTTAATAGGATGGATGGCTATAAGCCAAAGCTCACCATTAAAAAAAAATACTTGTTGGGGTTGTTCAAACGTTTAATTAAACAGAGATGGACATTTCGCTTTGATAATTTCTACTCTACCTGTCGGTAGCTCTAGGGACGTCATAGGTGCGTTTGGTAACTGTAGACGGGCGGGTGTACAGAGCTTTGCTCTGTCTGTTTGGATAGCAGCTGTGCATCAGCTACTGCTCACACTTGGAGTAGGCAGAACGCTTCAGTACGCAGCTTCGCCGATGATGTTGCCCGGGGTCTCGTAGTAGCAGACCAGGTTCTCGGACGCGCCGCGGCCGCAGCCCACGCGCGTGGTGTCGTGCCAGACGATCATCGAGTAGTGGCCGTAGTCCATGTAGCTCTCTTCGCGCACGATGCGGTCCGCTGGGAAGGACGCCTTCTCGCTCGCGAACGCCGCCACAGCTTCGATGCAGCTCGTGCCGCTGAACAGGTTGTTCATCTGGTCGTCCGACTGACCTGGCGTGTGGTGGTCGAAGAAGTTCATGTCTTCCATGCGCTGAGCCCACGCCGCACCTCTAGCGGCGAGCACAGGGTCCCAGATCATCGGAGTCACGCCGACTTCAGCGCGCAACTGGTTGTGCGCCGCGAGACACGAGGCTGGGTCCACGACGTCCTGGGAGGTCTGGGCGGTCTGCGCCTCCGCTTCGCCTCCCACCTCCGCCGTTGGCGCTGGAGTGGTGGCATCCTCATCGGCTTCGCCTCCGACTTCCGCCTCTGGCGCTGGAGTGGTGGCATCCTCATCGGCTTCGCCTCCGACTTCCTCCTCTGTGTCGTCGAAGTCGTACTCGGAGCCGACCTCATCAGTCCCGTAGGCAGAATGAGCGGCTGGAGCCATCGTAGGCGTGGTGTCCTCGTCTTCGGTCAAGTCTTCCTCTGGAGTCGATGGGTCCTGGGCTGGAGCCTCCGTGAGTGCTGGGTACTCCTCCTGGTCCTGAGGCTGCGCTGGCACTGGGGTTTCTGCCGCAGGCGTCACTACGGGCGTCAACGAGGCTGGTGGGGCAGCAGGCGCTGCTGGTGAAGGCACAAGACCACTCTTGCACTTGACATCCGCCTTCGCAGCCGAGGCTGGCGAGGACGCAGCGAGGAGACCGGCAAAGACGACAACGAGGCTGGACGTGAGCTTCATGATAATAAACTGGTAATATGGAGAGTCGATGGTGTGGCGAGAATGGCCCGAGTCGGAGAGTGGAAATTCGGAAATGCCCAATTGACAATGGCCATCCAGAAGAGCCGAGCGTCAACCAGAGCTTGTGTACAATCGGGTATTGAAGCGTTGCTATAATAGAGTGAACTGGATCTCTTGGGTAGGGAGACCCTGAGTATTCACCATGCAACAGCGGGCAGGCGACCAGAGAGGCACGATACCGGCTGACGTTGGGGCGATCCGATCCCACGTCCTCGTCGGATGTGTCTCTTCCACGAGACCAGCTGGGGACACTCCACACAAGAACAAGAGGCGACGAATCTGGGCAAAGAGCCTTTGGGTATATGAGAGACTGGTAAGCCCAGGTGATACGTCCCCAGGCTGCCAGGTCGCGAAGGAGCTGAGCATGCGGTCGTGACGATGGTAAACATGCGGTTTGTTGTAAATTGAACTTGGCGAACGCCACTCTTCGCAAGAGAAAGAGCGCGTGCCTGCTTGCATTGCATCCAAACCTTAGGTCTATGATTCATATTCCTGCCAAATATGTATGAGCGATCGACTTTCCGAATACAATAGCACTTGGCTCACAAGAGTCGAATAAAATGGAAAAGCCACGGACGGCACCGGATGCAACAACACAATGCAAGGAGCTCGTAGAGCCAACAACGTGAAGTCGATCCCACTGCCGAGTGAACGGAATATGCGTGTTTGAGCGAACCGACTCGCTCCACGTTTAGTGGTCTCGAGTCAGACCGAAGCGATGCATTGTAAGGTTGCACCCACACTTGGGTGGCTATAGTGACAGCGCACACGACAAAGTGGCAATTGCCAATCACAAAAGGGTCTCAACAATAATGTTGGATGTGGCTCTGTGTGTTGTATTGTAGGAATGTTGTGATTGCAATACACAATGGCGCGTGACATGATCAAAATGCTGAACCATCAGGGATCTGCGCACATTCGCTAACGCTTTGGTGGCCGCCATCGCCTGTGCGCATTGTTGAACAGAGCAGACAAGAGAACGCTCCGAGAGTCTCTGGAGAGAGTCATCTGGATCGACAGCTTTGAAACTAATGGAGCGTCAACAACACTTGAGTCCATGCCACTTTGCCTCACAGCTTCTCCCTCTCCTGACAGCAACGACAATTCCACCCATTCATTTTAGAGGCATTTCATGAAAGAGGTAAATGTGGAAATCGCATACACCGTCGTTTCCCGGTGTACCGGTTTTCACATCGAAAAGAAGTATTCAGGTAGTCCCTTTTACTACAATAATTCGTAAAAAATAGCATTCGAATCCTAAAATATCCTCGGCAAGGATTTTTGGAGGTCACAAATAAGGCACGTTTCCAACCTGGTTTAGACTTGTTTTTTGTATGTGAGACTCAGAAAAGTGGTGCCGTATTTGTGGTGTATTTTACTTTTTGAAAAATACCCCAAAAATAAGGCATCGCTTTTCTAAAGAAATGTATGGGAAAACCGTGCCTCCATTTTGACCAGGTTAAGTATGGTTTTGACTTGCGCTCGCGTACTTAGTAGCTGATACTGAAACCCCCCCGACTAAGTACGCGTCGCACTCTACGAGCTGGTCCCAGAGTGTGTCCCAGAATCAGAGACGTTCCAGAATCAAGGCACCCCAGTCCAGCCAACAGCAAAAGGCTGGCCATCCACACACACATAACTCGCCCCAATATTCGACCAAGCACGAGCAAAGGAAGGAAGATGTTCGCTGTGTCCCGTCTTGCGCGCGTGTCCGCGGCCGCCGTGGCGCGCTCGACTGCGCTCACCGCCGCCGCCGCCACCGCCGCCACTCCTCAGCTGCGCGCGATCTCGTACGTGGCGCCGCCCAAGGTGTCCAAGGACACGTACTACCGCTTCGGCATCAAGCTGGACGACCCGGCGCTCGCGACCAAGGATGGCGAGGACGAGAGCGCGTCGCTCACGCAGCTCAAGGCCGTGCTGAGCCTGCAGAACGCGTCGCAGCACGAGCTGAACAAGGCGCAGATCGCCAAGGCCATCGAGACGTTCCAGCGCTTCCCGGGCGACACGGGCTCGAGCGAGGTGCAGATCGCCGTGCTCACGCAGAAGATCCTGCACTCGACGTTCCACGCGCAGCAGCACAAGAAGGACCACCACTCGCGACGAGGCCTCATCGCCATGGTTGAGAAGCGACGAAAGCTGCTCAAGTACCTGCGCCGCGAGGATCTGCAGAAGTTCCGCGCTGTCGTCGCGGCGCTCGGCCTGCGTTTCACCTAAGCGAGAGGCGCATTGCAGGCTTGTGTCATTGCCAGCCACAGGGCAGAACAGGGCAGAAGCCAGCCAACCGGACAGAGAGAACAGGGCGAGTGTCTTCTGTGAAGGTGTTGCATGACAGACAGACAGACAACTGAAGAAGACCAAGGAGAGGCCAAGCTTCCACCAGCAAGAAGAAGAAGCAGCAGAACCAGGTGATAATAGAGACAACGGTGAAGGTGGGAAGTTTGTCGCTGCTATTGGTGCTTTCGTTTGTTATTATTATGTGTTGCCATGTGTGAGTTGTTGCTGCTTTTATAGCGTTTGTGCCTGTGGTTGTCTAACCAACACACTCGTCAGTCGTCCTCCTCATCTTCCTCACCTTCATACTCGCCCTCTTCCAGATCCTCCCTATTGCCACCACCACCGCTTCCCATCTCGCTCTCTGCGAGCAGCGACAGGATGTCGACGCACTCGGCGAACGACACGAGCGTGTCGCGCGTTGCGCCGATCTCGTCCAGGAACTCGAGCAGCTGGTGCTCGTCGATGGGGAGTGCTCGTTGCCACTCCACTGGCCTTCGTAGACAGAATGATCCGATCCGTAGACCATGCGGCCGTCGCCCTCGCGCTTGTTGTTTGCCCAGAAACCCTCGTACCGGCCGCCGTCCTCGTGGAAGAACGTGCCGAGACCATGACGCTGGTCGTTCTCCCACTCGCCGGCGTACTGTTTGCGCAGCTTGGGGTTGTTCTTGATCTTGTTTTTGCTCTTGCTAGTATGGTGCTGTTTCTTGTCGTGCACCCAGTTGACGCCCCGTCCCTCGCGCTTACCGTCGACCCAGTCGCCCTCGAACTCGTTGCCGTTCGCGTGGACGAGCACGCCGTAGCCGTGCTTGACGCCGTCCTTCCAGTCGCCCGTGTACTTGCCCACGAGCGTGTACTCGACGCGTCCGCCAGCTCCAGTGGCACTGTTGCCGCCCATGGAGGTGGCGTCCAGCACGTTCGAGTGCGTGGGCAGCCGCATGTCCGCGCTCTTCTTCTTCTGCACCCAGTAGACCGAGTGGCGCGGCCCATTGCGCACCGCGAGCTTCTTCGTGAGCCGGCTCGCGTGCATCTCTTCGTGTCTCTTCTCTGCAGTAGTTAGTTGTGCTCGTAGCGTGTCAAAGGCGTCGTGGCTTCTGGATGGATGGAGCGAGCAAGCGAGGTACGGGAATGGAGAGCGAGCCCGAGGCTTTGCTTTGGGACCAAGGCTCTGGATGCAAGCAGCGCATGCAGCTATTTATACGGTCTATCAATGTGAAAGGCGTCGCATGTGCCTTATAAATACTCGACGTGGAGTGGGAATGCGATGTGTCGTGGATGGGGAGATGCAGAGTATGCAAAGGCTGGACATATCCGTTGCGGCGCGCGCGTTCGACTCGCGACCGGTGTCTCTACATACCAGATAAGCAGGCAGCAATGCATTCGGTGGCGACTCGCACCATGCCGTCAGAGCCGCCTTCAAGCGTGTGTCCTCCTTGCTGCCTCATTTGGCAGTCCGTCGCAAGTGGCGCGTGGCATTTGCTGACCACAGACACGAATGGCTCCATTCGCTGTTTGGAGGGACAGAGAGCGGGTCAACAGATGTGCTTCTGCTCTGTGCACAGAGGCGCGTGTGAAGGAAGATCCGTAGAAGGAAGGAAGGAAGGAAGGCAGCTCGCGATCTTTGCGCAGATGGAGATGAGACTGACTCATCGAATGATGAATGAATGGTTTGACTGCCTGGTGTTCCTGTTAGAAAAAAAGAGCTGGTCACAAACGAAGGGATCAGATCGAGCCGGGGCTATTGACACGGACCACTTGCCACATTATCACTGTACACACTCTTTAAAGTGTACGTAAGCGCTGCTTGGTTGATGATAAACTGAATAAACTTACTTTATCGAGTAAAAATGATGGCATCCGTGTGAGAAGGAGTCAGGCTGGGAAGAAATGGCTCCAACTTTGCCTGTCAGCAGTCCCTTGGACACCTGGGAAGGCTGCAACGCAACATCACAGGAGGAAAATCCAATGCTGCTGCTGTATGAGTAACAGCGCAATTAGCCAAATGCCCTCCTCCGCACATCTCAACTGGTCGCTGCAAGGGTGCAGCGTTGCGTAGTGAGCCAGCAGTTCAGAGCAGGTCAACCAGCTGCCCTCACCAAGGAAATTCGAGACCCTCCTGTGAGTAACGCATCCGCCTCTCCTTCTCAGTCAAAGGCACGCCTGCTTGCCGCGAGATCTCCCTTCATTCTCCACCACACGATAACAAACGCGTGAAGCCTCTTTTGGTTTGTAAATGAGGAAGCTCATTCGTGGTTTCTCGTGCATTTTCATTCCTCTTTCATGTGGTTTCTCGTGCATTTTCCAAAATTCACTTTTAGCGGATTTTTGCACTAGGTACGTGAGAATATCCACACAAAAAAGTCGCGCGCAAACTCGAAAAAATAAAGAACCATTTTGCACACTCTCTCTACCATGTTCTTCTCTCCAGGTCTCTATTCCATGTTAAGTCTATGTTTCAACAACGTTTCTATTACAAAAGCTCGTAAAACCAGGTGATCGCGCCTCTTCAGGTGGGCCACATGATGCACGTCCGCCTTGATGTCATAACTCTCTGGCTTGTTGCGTGGCGGTCCCACTCTCATACAAATTTCCATACAAAAACAGAAGCAGTGCGCTGCATCATACATCTACAGACAGACAGACAGACAGACAGACAGACCAGGAGGAGGAGACCGCAACAAGCAAAACAAGCAAACAAGCAAAACAAGCAAAACAAACAAGCAACAAACAAGAAACAAGCAAGCCGCAAGCAAGAAAGCGACAGCCTCGCCCGCCCGCCCATACATACATACATACCTACACTTGCGCGCGCACTGAACAGCCACAACAGCAGCGAATTGAACCGGCAACGCAGCAAGCCAAGCCAAGCGCACGTGCCGTGGCGACGCACCAGCCCACTCATTCATCCCTCGACCCGGTGACGCGACTGACTCTCCCCTGACTCACAAACCCACACTCACTCACTCACTCACTCACACACACACACAACAAGCAGCACAAGCCCAAGCCAACAAGCAAGCGCAAGCAAACACAAGCACAAGTGACGCAAGTTGTTATTGCTTGTTTGCTGTTGCCACACACAACAACAAGTGGAGAAACAGCCATTGAAGCAATCGACCAGCAAGAAGAGCAAGACGGCCGGAGTGGACCACTCGCGCATTTGCCACATAGCGGACAAGTTCAGACAGCTGCCTGCCTGCTTCACCCAAAGTGAAGTGAAGTGATCCCCAGCCGCGTATTGTAGCGATATCGGTGGTGCACCCATCGCCAAGAGAGAGAGAAAGAGAGAGAGAGAGAGAACTACAGAGAGAGAGAGAGAGAGAGAGAGAGCGTACTGTCCACTCATCCCCCCCTCCCCAAGTGCAAGCAGAACACAAGCAAGCACATCGTTTGCTTGTTGGCTTGCTCGATTGTTTGTTTGCCTTGTTGCGTGGACAAGTCAAGAGTACGTGTCCGCTCGACTATTCAAGCAGGCTGAGTGAGCAACAACAACTGGTCATCCAGCTTTCCAGCCAGCTGCGACAAGTGCGCCTGCTCCATTCTGCGGGTGGTCTCCAGTATTCGGCTTTCGCTCCAGAGGCGCTGACCACTGTAGCTCTTGAGCTGCTCCCATTACGGCGGTTGAGTACGACGCGAGCGGATCCACTCGCTCGCTCTCTCTGGCGGAATCGGAATCGCGCACAATGGGCAGTCGCCTGGGCGTCCAGAGAGGCAGGAAGCAGGAGTGCAAGCAGTCGTCCTCCACCGAGTTCCAGCAGAACCCCCGCCACCAGCAGTTCCCAATTGGCACAGAGCTGCATCAGCACCAGCCGATCCACCCGCACACCACTCGTGAGGGTACAACAGCAACAACAACGAGCAACCACCGTCGACCGACGAGTACACCAGGCTACCGCAGCACCAGCGACGCGAGCACCGCGACTTCATCGACCGCCACTACCAGCAGCAGCAATAGAATGAACAACAGCCAGCGACAGACACAACCACAACAACAGATGCACGTTCCACCACCACCACCACCACCACCAGTATCAGCACCGCCCATGAGACGAGGAGACCTCGTGCGACGCCTTTCGTCGGCGCGGTCCATGCGCTCGTTCGACTCGCTCGACTCGCCATCCAGCAACTACCGCAGCACGACCACCCCCGGCGCATCTATGGCAACAGCCACCGCCTCGACTTCAGCAGCTTTGAACCAGCAACTGCAAGCTGAGAAAGAGCGCCGCAAGGTCGAGGCCGAGAAGATCCTGGAGGAAATCGCCAAGGAGTACGCGGCAAAGCGCGCCGCCGGACTGGTGCCGACGATCCCCGTGCCAGCGCGCACGCTGCTCTGGGAGGAGCTGGCGCGCAACGAGCGTAACCGCGTGGGCAAGCGCGGCCAGTGCGTGTTTGGCCGCGACACGGACAACATCTGCGGCTGCCAGAGCTACAAGAAAAAGAAGATCAAAGGACAGGAGAACCCGGGCGGCGTCTGCGAATGCTGCAACCACGGCGCGCCGTGGCATCGACTCGCCGGCGGGTCCATGACGCAGCGCTCATCGCGCGGCGGGTACACGAGGAGCTACGCTGGCAGCAGTGTGCGCGCTTCGCGCATTGGCAGCGTGGCTCGCAGCGAAGCGCCGTCGATGTACTCCTCGATGGGCGGCAGCGAGTACGACGACGAGTACTATGACGAAGACTACGACGATGACGACGATGATGATGACGACGACGAGGACATTGCAATGGAGGTGGCTCGCCCGTACAACCCGTACGAGGGCCAGACCAACCAGCCGTCCCTGCCGTATAACAACAACTACGGCAATCCCCATCACCCCCACCATCAATTTATAGACAGCGCGCCGCCGACCGCAGACTCCGAGTACGACTACAACATGAGTAACAGGAGCAACAGGAGCATCGACCGGAGCTCCATGTTCTCGAGCAACAGCAGCCTGGGGCTGCCGCCGCGGCTCTCGAGCGGCGCGAACCAGCTCGAGGCGCTGCTCAAGGCGATCAAGCGGTACCGCCAGCTGGGGCTCTCGGAGGACGAGATCGAGGAGCGCATCCGCGAAGACTTCCCGCCCGTGCAGCGCAACAACAACAGCCTCATCGACAGCACGCCGTTCGCCTCGGGCGAGCTTGCGAGTATGTAAAGCAGCCAAGCAACGATAAATGCTGGTGGTCCTGGTTGAACCACTTAGATTGGCATAAGTGGCGGCAGAACCGAACAGCACCGCAGGCTTGTTTGTTTCTAGATGTATATAAAAGTGAGCTTTAGGCTTGCACCAACCTATGCTAACAAGCGCGTGACATTATAATGGATTCAAGAATTGAAACCCAACCAAATGGAGCTCTTCGCTCTTCCTCGCAACGCGATGAACATCCAAATGCACTCTTCAATCACAAGCGAATCTGAACTTGCGAAACGGTTCCGAGTTCAGACACTTTGCGCAATGGAGACTTTCGGTTCATTATGTGTGTGTGCGTGGCCAGTCAAAGCAAAAAAAGATCGAGTCAGCGCGCGCAAGTGGATACATAATTTTGGATACAAGAGGCCAGTTGGCGACTTGTGCGCAGCTCTTCGCTCCTCCCATGTCTGTGTCTATCCATTCATACTTACAGTACACACAACAACAATAGAGATCTCGTGGGGTTTTCTCAACTGGGATATGTGCATGTATCAGAAGCAATTTTTTTATAAAAATCTGCATAATTGTGTCTCTAAAATAAAACCTGACGAGCCAATCTGCTCACCCTCGCGCTTCCATTCCGCGAGAAGACAACTGCTTCCGTGTGCTCACTCTGTTCTGTTCCCACGACCGCTGCTTCGTTGTCTATCAGCTAATTGTCTGGAGCGGGTCGGGGATGTTCACGAGTGTGCTGGGACGGACTGACAGTTCATTCTTGCTTGGGGCTTCGTGGGGGTAGACTGGCTTGCCGTACGCACAACAAAATAGGGTTATCGCTCCTCCGCCGGCTTACAGCTTGAGCTTGTTGTCGTTCTCCTCGTAGTCGGCGTTCTCGAAGATCGAGGTCACGCGCATCACGACGGTCCAGGTGATGGCCTGGCCCGGCGCCATTCTTGTCAGACGCGGCAGCAGACCCTTCCAGAGCGCGGCTGGACCCTCCTCCTTGGCGATCAGGCGCAGCGCGTGGAAGAAGCCCTTGTACTTGAGCTCCTGGCCCTTGACGGTCTCCTGCGCCATCAGACGCGTCTTCAGCACGTCCATCGGCGTGTTGAACATTGGGCCGAGCGAGCCGGCGATCAGACCGTTGACGAAAGTCACGTACGACGGCAGCGTCTTGCCGTCGCCGTCCTCCTTCTTCCACACGTTCGAGTTCAACCAGGCCATCGCCATGAAGTTGAAAGCTTGGTTGCTGCCCTGGCGCGCCATCGTCGGGATGTTGCCCTTCCACAGCGCCGTGATGCCTTCGTTCGCCACGACCTTGCGCGCGCAGTCGACCGGGCCGCTGTAGCGACCGATGCCCACCTCCTTCTGCATGCGGGTCTTGATCACTTCGAACGGCGTCACAATGAGCACCGACTCAAAGCAGCCGGCAAAGAGACCAGCGGTGAAGTTGATCTTTGGCGTGATCTTCTCGCCCGGGCCGCCCGCGAGCTGCTCGCGGAACCACGCGAACGAGCCGAAGCGCAGCGCGTACTTGAGCACCATGTTGGTCAGGAACGGCGAGAGACCCTTGTAGAGCGCGAGTCCACCTTCTTCCTTGTAGATCGTCTTGCCGCAGTTCACCATGCCCTTGTACTTGCCGGACGTGTCGAGCTGCAGACGCGTCTTGGTCACATCGAGCGGCTGCAGCAGGCACGCCTCGGCGACACCGCCGGTCATGCCGGCCGCCATCTTGACCCACACCGGCACGTGGCGGGTCTTGAGGTCGGACGACAGCGCGTCCTTGATGGCGCTCGTGGCCATGATCGACTTGTCGCTCTGCTGGTTCGCGAGCATGTTGACCAGGCCAACGTTGCCGTTGCTGGAGCTGTTGTTCTTGTTGTTGACACCTGCGATCATTGTGACTGGAGAATAGAGAGAGACTGGAAGACCTGGAGGCTTGTTGTGTGTGTGTGTGTGTGAAGAGGTTGAGCTTGAGCTTGAGCTGCTGGCGTCAGATCCAAACGAAGAATGATCAAGTCCAGATGCGAGCGGCACGGGTTGCCAGCTTGCTTGCTTGTTGGCTTGCTGGACAAGCAAACCTTGCGCGCCTTCCCATATTGCTCTCCCCTTGCACACAACGTGTTGTGCAACATTCAGAAATGCAACCCTCTTTTTGAGCAACCTACATCTAGAGAGCATGCTTTAATCAAGTGAAAGATCAGCCTCTGCAGACGAGAGTTGCGAGGTGAGGGGTTCAATCGAACGTTATTTTCAAACGTCGCCGTCGATCCTGTTGACGTGGACACGCCGGGTTCAAACCAGCTGGAGAAAAATAGTCCGTGAATTTTGTCGTGCGAACAATTGGTTTGAGATCCAAGCCAGAGCATTGCTCTATGAAGGAGCTGCAGTCAAGCAACACAGCTGCATGGCGCCTATGCAAGCAGAGCAGAGCAGGAAATTTTGGCCTCGGTATGATGGTTCGAGCCAAAGGAATCTCAGATTCCCAAGCCATACAACCAGGAAATCGGAGGTTGGTTGTGTGCATGCACCTTCCGAAGATCGAGCAAATTCTCGATATATCCTGAAGCAACCCCGACTGGCTTGCTGCCAAAATACCCAAATATCCGAGCTCACCAAAATGAGCTTTGTCTTGGTGGGAGGCTTCGCATAGTTGAACCACAAGAAAAAGTTGGCGACGTAAACGCAATAGCGAAACAACAAGCAACACGCAAGCAAACAAAACAACAGACAACGCTCGTTCAGCGCTGCAAGCGAATGCTCGAAAGCGGGGCGGCGGTGAGCGGCGCGTCGACGAGCGCGAAGCCAACTTCAACTCGTCGGTCTGGCTCGTCCGTGTCGCGCCGCCTGCAGCCAGTGGATTGGGCGGTGCGAAGCCGATCCTGTGACGCATCGGCGGTTTCAGAAAGGAGTGACCACCATGACGCCGGCGCGTCAGCCGCTGATGCTCTGAACGCCAGGTTTGGCCAATCAGCGCGGAGATGGGACCGCCTCGACCAATCCGAAACGTGCAAATCGTGCGTCGTTTTGCGAGGCGGCAGTCAAACCACCAGTCAAACAAACGTTTGATTGAAAAGCACGCCCTTTCGAGAAAATCAAGCCATTCTCGCATCCCATCTCCCACTGTCGGACCTTGCGTGACTCACTGTTTGAATCTCGGCGTCCTGCTCTTCTAGAGAGAGAGAGAGAGAGAAGACCAATATCTCTGTACAAGAGCAGCCTGTGACTCGCTTGTTCTTCATCGCGAGGAAAGCTTCAACATGAGAATTGCTGCTTAGTGTGACAGGTGGGAAATGGCTAACAACATCGGTGGCTGACAACTGACGAGGTTGATGGATGACGCAGCCATTTCAATACCAGTGTGAGAAAGAGAGAGATGGAAAGAGCGGCCGAATGAAAGGGCCGGATGTGTCACAAGAGAGCGAATCACAAGCCATTCATGGTATTCATCATTATGTAGGGGATGTAGCTCACTACTTACACGTCATTCATCCACAACCTGAAATTATTAAGACTCTCCATACACAATGTTTCCTCGTCTGCAGCAAGAGCTGCTTTGCTCGCTATTATTCTCGCTTTCTTTCGTTCTTTGGCTTCAGCGACGATGGCTCCTGCTCGCTTCTTGGATTTCGAGGCGGCATTAGATCGCTTCTTTTTCGCTTTTGCTGGGGCTTCGGTTAGGAATTGACAGTGAAAATCCCACGAAGTCCACCAAAGTGAGAGGAACTTCACCAGGAGAGCTGCTGCGCCGCGCCGGCCCTCAAACACGTACATTGTCTCGTCATTGCTGGAAACAGCGTTGACAGAGAAGTTCGCGGACCCCGTGACAACAACTCTGTTGTCGACTATCATGAACTTGTCATGCATTAGCGGCGCCCGAGTCTTGATCTCAATCAACTACACAAAATCGCATACACATAACAACACAGATAAATAATCGCAACTGTGGAAAGCGGAGGGAAGTGACCACTTACCGAAGTGCGGCTTCCAATGAAAGAGACCTTGGAAAACGCTTTGCGTGAGAGGTCGTGGTCGGTCACGACTCGGATCACGACCTTCCCTTCGCGCGCCTTGGCGACAAGCGCTCGTGCCACCTTCAAAGAAAGCATAAAACATCCGTTAAAAATCGCATAAGAATCCGATCATCATCAAAAGATAGATAAATAGCAGAGCAAACTTACATATTGCGGTGATATTATTTATATACATACAGATATGTCAATAGACGATGTGGCGTTTCGAATGAAGTCCACTAGACGAAAAATCGAGGTGCCTTGATGAGGGTGCGCACAGGAGTCCCCGTCCGGGCACTCCCCAGTCGACATGAGCTCCCTGCACGGGTGGTGACCCGGATCGGGGAACGTAAGGATCTCAACCAACCGACCCAGGTCACCTGGGTGCGGGTGCTCATACTGGAGCGGGTCGCCAGGGTCATCGTCAACAGGCGCGCGAGGAGGGATGATTGTCTGGGGGCGGCTCAGCGAGGCTTGTAGCATGAGCACAGCATTTGGATCCTGGTTGTAAGCTCGCTGAAAGTTTGCAGCGCGCTCTTTCTTCGCCGCGCACTCGAATGCTTCAGCCTCCTGCCTCTCCTTCTCCTCTTCAACCTGCTTTTCGACGTAGCGGCGCAGCATAGTGCTCTGCGCATTCGTTAGCTTGAACACCTTCTTCGTCACCGAGCATTGCAGGTCCTTCGGGTTCGCAGCCAGGGTGTACTTGGCGATTACCCACATTTCCTCGTTGCAATCTCCAGCGGTCACACTTGCCTGCGCTCTTGAGTGGTTTTTCCTTCGTGAGCACGAGAGCTATTTTAACTTCTCAATCTTTTTTATGATTTTTAAGCGCGCTTAAGTCGTGTTGAAGTTGCATCACGACTCAGAACCAGAAAGCAGGGAAACACAAACGCAGCAGAAATGATTCTGTCTCGCATGCAGTGTTTCAGATAAGTACGTCCCTACATCATATGGCTTTTAGAATTAGGTACGCCATTGTTATTTCAGTGATGTGGACGAATGCGAATGTTTTATTATCGGACGAAGAACAGCAGCATTTGTAAGTACAAGGATAAGGGCATACGGGCCTTTATGATCCAAAATTGCTCACGAGAGGGATAAATAACAATTAAACATCAACGACATAAAAATTGGAGTCAACCATTTTCTGGCAAAATTATAAGTTTAGGCGGGTGCAAAATCCGAAAAATGCCCAAATTAGGGACCACCCGTTCATCGCGCGCCTGTGCTTCTCGTTCCAAAGACAAGTTGTACCTGGTCACCGACTACTGCAGCGGCGGCGAGCTGTTCAATCACTGCAACTTCCTCAACCGAGGAAGAAGGAGAAGAAGGTAAGTGGGTACAGTGCACGGTTCGCTTGCGTTCGGTGCGCTCGACACACTCGCTCGTGTGTTGGGACAGATTCGACAATCCTCGTGTGGAAGTGTCGTCGCACATGGACACGCACTCACTTGCGCATCGATTAATTGCCTTGTCAGCCTGCACGATCGAATGGAATGGCTCCAGGCAACTGTGTATCGGGTATGTGTCTGTCACAGAGTGCGCGTCATGAGGGGGGAGACGAGATTCGCCCAACTGTGGATCGTCAGTCTGCGGCTTCAAAGCCTGGTGAGGTGGATGGATTGGCTTGATGAGAATGAATGAATGGAGAGGATGCCGTGGAAACGCTTAAATGGAGCTGTACGCATCCCATGACAGAATCGGTAGATAGGTTGTCGCGTGTTGTGCTCGCCATTGTCATGCCTCGAGTGTTGAGGGGTTTTCATGGATTCGAGGTGTATTTTTTGCGTGTTACGGTGCTGCTTACGGGCTGAGACGCGGCTCGATCACTCACTCATTCGCTCACGGCGCTGCTATTGCTGGCTGGTATGCTGGTAGTTTAGTTGAAATCCTTGGCGTACTTGTCCTTCGCCTCTCGTTCTAACGAGGCGTTGATGCGGCCGGTGGTCGGGTCCGTGCCAAGCGGACGTCGGAATAATAAAATGTGTGGCTCCGGCCTGCGGAAAGACACCAACAAGCAGCAACATGGCAGTCACCGACGCGTTAGATCATTAAATACAACAACCGTCCATCAACTCGTCGTGGCAGCAATTCGCCATCACTCATTGGAGAGAAAGAGAAAGGAATGTGAATACAGAGAGAAAGAAAGAGCCGCATGACGTACTTGTGAATCGCATAGTGCACCCATCCGCGGCTCTGCTGGACGCCCAGTTGGCGCCACTCTGTCTCGCTCAGCAAGCGATCCGGCAAGCTGCGCTGCATCTCCTTCGGAAGAATCACATGTCTGCAAAGTACAAATCACAGGTTGCACGCAAATGCAACATGACATCACAGAGCGTTAGCATGCGCTTGAATAGCCTTCGTATGGGCACTATATATCATCACTGCTGGGCAGTTTGCTTCACAATGTGCGCCGTTTGACTGGTGGCGTGGCGAGCTTCTCTCGTACCTGTACTCGTGCGTGTCGTCGACGTACTTCTCCGAGTACTCGATGCGGGCCGAGAGGTCGTGCGCCATGGTCGTGTCCGCAAGAGCGCGTGCGTGTGCGTGTGCAAGTGTGTATGGATGGATGCGCAAGGCGCTGCTCTCCTTGCTCTGCCTTGTTGGCCCCTGCTGCTTGCTGCTTGGCGAATTTTTTGCTTTGATTTACCCGCCTTTTTCGCTCAGCTCTCTCTTCTGAGTTTGGCGCCACTAGCGCAGCCATTGGACGCACACGCAAATCTGTACGCTCTCTTAAAAAGAAGGTACGCTCTTGGGTGCGTACACATTTGCAAAAGTGGGTAAAACACTTTTCCGATACATTTGCTATTTAAAGTAAGCACCTTTTTTGTTCAGAATCGTTTTTAATAGAATCCGTATGCGTACAAAAACTACTTCATACCCGTCCACAATTCAATTTTGAATTGACGTGGCGGGTCTCGAAAAGACGCAGCAGATGGACACCGACAGTGAGCATATCTGCTACATTAGCACGCGTTCGGTTGTGCAATAGTGATACACTTACGCTTTCTCTGCGATTGTTGTGGCATGACTCAGTGGACGAGCATAGCGACACGAAGGTGAACACTTGCACTCTTATGCATGTGGAATGGACGCTCTCTTGAGTTACAGTCTCAGAGTATTCATCTTGCGCTCGATCGCTGTCGTTTGTGGTTGTGTTGTTGGTAGAACGATGCGATCGCCCAAGCAGGCGTGGCGCTGGAGCAGTTCACACAAGAGAAAGAGATCGCCAAGCACATCAAGGTCGGTGGGTGTTTTGAGTGCAGCATGAGCTGCTCGCTGGTCTTGGCGGCTATCTGATACGATTGTTGTATGGCTGTAGACGTGGATGGAGGAGAAGTACGGTCCGACGTGGCACTGCATCGTCGGCTCCGAGTACAAGACCGCGTTCACGTACGAGAGCAAGAACTTTGTGCGCTTCAACGTCGGCAAGAAGTGCATCATGCTCTTCCGCCACCCTTGATAACCATCAATATGTATGTGAACAGCTAGGAATGCAAAATTG
>JAADVK010000020.1:0-75776 GCA_023334975.1 Globisporangium sylvaticum
AAGTCTTCCAAGAAGAAGGTGGCGGTCTGCGCCTGGTCGCAGGGCGTGGCCAAGGGCGAGGGCGAGCCGAAGAAGCTCGGCGACGGACCGTCCGGCACGCTCTGCCAGTACTCCGCCTCCAGCATCCAGATGGTCTAAGCTAAGCTGCCGATGAGTTGGACACAAGTTGGACTTTGTTGTACTTGAAACTGTACTGTAGAACGATATCGTAGCTCCTCGACTGGAAGTCGCCGTCTCGCTGTTGTCGACTAATGTTCGAAATCAATTGAATGTATTAGACTGTATGATGCCCCAGCCTTTAGATGAATGCGCTGGTGCGATTGTTCTCAAAATGCTCGTTCGATTCAACAGTGAGATGTGCTTAGAATTGGAATTCGGTGGGACTTTTGTTTCTATTGAAGGCACTGGGGAATTGGTTGCCATGCACTTATTGCGTCGACGTGCCATCAGAGGTGTTAAGTGATGCTGAGGTCAACTCTGTTTGCATGTTTCGGACAGAAGTGCTAAATGATTTGGAACGCGACGTTTCAAGGATCTGTTTTTACTGTATCCGAAGTGGCCACCTTGGATGGTCTCTTGTGCACTGTGCTTCAACGAAGCCATTTCAGATCCAACTGACTGATAGGTTACCAGTGTGCTGAATGGCACTGGACTCAGACAACCATCGCTGGTATCACACTGACACTTTTGTGTCTTTCACGGACGTATCAATATCATCTCCTTGTTAGCTATAGTTCGTCGCTCAGGAACTCTCTTCTAACAACAACCTAGATGAGCATGTCGTCATCGTCGTCGTCGCCAGCGCCGCTCACGGTTGCGAGACCCTGCGCACGATACAGATCCGCAATCTACACACAACACAAACAGCAACAAGGTTTAGAAACGAATACGACAGACACGGAGACACACAGAGCCAAAAGCGCATTACCTGGTTGGACGTCGTGGCTTGGGTGGTGTTCTTGTCGTCGCGAATGCGGACGAAGCGCGGGAAGCGCAGCGAGATGCCCTTGTCTCTCGCCACGAGCCCCATGCCGGCCGTGTACTTGGGCGAGATGGACAGATCCGCACCGAGGATCTCCCAGACGCACGTTGGCTCGAACCACACGTCCGGCTTGATCGCGCCGTCCCCAACCGCGTAGTCTCGCGGCATCTTGTCCACCACTTTCTCCTTGAGCTGCTCGTAGAACTGCTTGAGCACTTCATCCGACAGCCCCGTGCCCAATTTGGTGATCGGCTGGTACATTTCGGTCTCCGGGTCGTAGCATGCGAGCAGGTACGCGCCGTACACACCCGTGCGTTTACCTCGCCCAAAGAACGCGCCGATCGGCACCAGGTCCGTGGAGTCGCCAATGCCATCAAGGTAGTCCTTCTTGAGCTTGAGCCACTTGTGCGATCGGTTCGCAGGCTCGTACGTCGCCTCTTTCTCGAGCGTCTTGACCATCAGACCCTCGCAGTTCTCCCGCACAGCCTCTTCGAGGAACGTTCGCACCTTGTCGACCGCGACCTCCATCGCGTCCGCGTCGTCCTTGACGATTTCCGTCGCCTCCACGTCGATGGACGTCGCGAGCTCAAACGAGCCGTCTTCCAGCTCAAACATCTCCTTCAGCTTGGATCGACGCTCCGCCAGCGGCTTCGTGAGGTACGACTCGCCGTCGAGGAACAGCAAGTCGAACGCGTAGATGCACACTGGGACCTTGATGTCTTCCACTTTGACGTTCTAGGGTACAGAGCACACAAAATACGTGTGAGCCAAGGTCATATAAGGACAATCAATCATTCAACAGGCAAGACAGCAGGACAGCAGGGTTACCTTGCGCGAGCGCGTGCTCAGGATCTGGAACGGCAGGCGCTTGTTCGTCGCCTTGTCCACCGCGACGACCTCGGCGTCCACGATGCAGCTCTTCACGTCGTTCTTCTTCGCCGCCTTGGCGATCATGAGCTTCACATCCGGGAACCGCTCGGTCGAGTTCTCAAAGTTGCGCGAGAAAATCGCGATCTCGCCGTCGGGCAGAATGTGGATCTGCGCGCGCTCGCCGTCGTATTTGTACTCGCACGTGAACGGCATACCCTGGAAGCGGTCAAACACCATCGCGTACGCCTTGGTGGGTCTCGCGAGCATCGGGGACACGGGCGTTCCGGGGGTCAGCACACAGCGCTCGGCCACTTTCGCAAAGTCCTTGACACGGAGCAGCGGACTCGTCGGGGTCTCTTTCTGGACCTTCTGGAACGCTTCCACGAGCGCATTGTAGCTCGGGCACTCTGCAAACGCCTTCTTCACGTGCGCGAGCGCCTCTTGCTGCTTGTCCTTGTCGCTCTGGTCCTTCTCGAGCATGAACGAGTACGTAAGTCCGATCAGGATCGACTTCTCCGCGAGCCCGATGCGCAGTTTGCCCTGGAGCCCTCGGATGATGTACTTGGCGCCTTCTGCCGCGCTCTGGCTCGCCGTGTTCTTCTCGTTCTTGCGGTCCTTCTCGCATTTCACGAGCAGGCTCTTGATGATCGAGCACTTCTGCGCCTGCGAGTTGTTCCCCGTCATCTTGGCGATCTTGACAAACTGGTTGTACACGTCCTGCACGCCCAGCACGCTCGGCTTGGTCGTCGCGGGCTTGGTCGACGCGAACGACAGCGTGTGCTGCTTGGAGCGCGCGTTCTGCGCCACTTTGCCCAGGTCGCCCTCTTTCTGGTACATGTCCTTGATGAACTTCATGTTGGTGCCCGTGGCTTCGCCGATCGCCTTCATCAGGATCGCGTCGCCGATGCCGATCTTGAGGTTCTCGAACGGCGGCGCGAGGTCCGTGCACACGCACAGGTAGATGCACGCGAGCAGGTCCTGCGGCGCGCGGCAGATGACGTCGCGGAAGAACTTGAGCAGCAGGTCCTGGATCACGAGACGACTCGACGTCCCCTCGATCGTGTTGAACAGGTGCGCCAGCGCTGAGTAGGGGATCGTCGAGGAAGCATCGTCGTCCTCTGCATTGGCATCGCTGGGCTTCTCACTGGTCTCTTCAGTACTGCTGCTGGACTTGGTGTTCTCCACACGAGCCGTGAAGAAGCCTCCTCCGTTCGATGATTGCGGCTTCTTCGCCTTGGGACTCGCATTCACTTGAGATTCTTTCTTCTTCTCCTTCCCCTCTGGCTCGTTTTCTTCTTCTTCGTCTTTCACCGCGCCGTTCGTCTCCATGTCAACAGCTTCCTCTTCTTCATCATCAGCATCCTTAGATGGCGATGGCTCTGGTTGTTTCACTGCTTCTTTCTTCGTCTTCGGACTCTCGACGACAGCAGCAGCCGACGCCTTCACTGGGGTCTTCGGCTTCTCCTTGACCTCTTTTCCTTCTTCCTTCTCCTCCTCGGACACAGAGTCAACGTCAATGGGGGCGTCCTTGGTCGACGCTGATGCAGGCTTCTTCGCAGGCGGTGGACTCTTCTTCGTGGCCGCGAAGCTAAAGTCTTCATCATCGTCGTCGTCATCACTGTCGGCAACGCGCTGACGCAGGCGACGGCGTCCAGCTGTACAATACCCACGCAACAGGTTAACTTTGTCCTCAACATATATCCAAGCATTCGATGTCACTAGTTGGGCGGTAGCCACGTACGCTTTGCCTTCACCACCACGGCTTCCTCATCTTCGTTGTCATCGTCACTGCCTGCTGCTGCTGGCTCTTCCTTCTTCTGTGGCTTCTTCTTCTCTACAACCACTTCTTCCATCTCCACGTCGTCAGCGTCAGCATCAGCGTCGCTCTCCGGTTCGTCCGCCTTTTCCAGCTCCTTGCTCACGTTTTCCGCATCGGAGTCGGGCGTCTTCTTCGCAGCAGTTCGCGAAGCTGGCGCCATCTTTTTGCTTTCCACTACTGGGGCGATTTTAGTTTTCTTTGCGGCTGTGGGCTTCACTTCTTCTCCCTCGTCGTCGTCATCCTCTTTGCTCGCTGCTTTCTTTGGCTCGTCTGCTGCTGCTTTCTCTGCTTCGTCCCTCTCATTGTCAACAGCTTTCCGCTTTGCCGCTGGCGTCGGAAACGTGAAGAACGACCTGTAAGCAGCAAAGTGAGAGCAACAAGATGCGGCATCGTCGGTTAAATAGGTGAGCTGAAGGTTTGCCACAATAGCGGGTAACGTACGCGATCGAGCGCTGCTGCGTCTTTGGCTTTGTCACACCTGAAACACCAACCATCACACGACAATATAATCCACATCTGGTGAGTCTTCATCCTGCTTCGCGTGCACTCAGCACTGCATGAACGAGCCGCAAGCGTATCGCGCACCTTTCGCCATGATCCTCTCACCAAACGGCACGCTTGATCGGCAAGAACAGGAGCAGCTTGCTGTTGCAGACGCACACTTAGTCGGTCAGTCAGCTGGTTGCGCACAACTCTCGTAGAGCAGGCAATTGCAGAATACATAGCAGCAGCAGAGCCCCTCTCCACAGAGCGCCACGCACGCACCTTGTCTCTCTCTTGCTCGCTCGCGCTTCCAGCTTCCAGTGGACGTGTGCTCTGCTGGATTGACTGACCTGTCTGTGTGGAAATGAGGAATTACGGCATGGCCCTTTTATGCACAAATTTGGCGCGAAAATCGGTTTTTTGGCGCGTCTTTTCAGCAGGCGAGCTGTTAGTAACGACACAGGCAAGTGCCTGGAAAATAGTGTTGCCAATTGAACTGAGCTGCTCTCTTCAAGTCGAAGGCCAACCAACACATCAATGGGGAAGAAAGCGCTCGCGGTCGTGCCCGCGCTCGGCAAAGAGTCCGAGCTCGAGCGGTTCCATGGCGACGCTGCGAAGAACCCGCTGTACACAATCGTGACGTGGTCGACGCAGATGAGCGCGTCGCAGGCTGCGCGCAAGCGCCAGCTCGCGATCGCGGGCAAGAAGCTGCTGGAGATGCAGCGCTTCCAGGCGCCAGAGAACGAGCGCAGCTGGTTCATTGGGAACGACGTGCAGCAAGGTTTGCAGCTTATAGTACTGCGTATGCAATATCTCGATTGGCTGTGCCTTGTGACACTCATTGTGTTGGTTGTTTATTCATTGGCGTTTATGTGAAGATGAAAGTGTGCTCGCGTTCACTCCGATCGACCCGCTGTTCGTGCTGTTGGCGAGCACGTGGCGCCACCGAGACCGTTCCATGGCGCTGTACGACCTGCTGTCTCAAGACCACAACTCGTGGCTGACGCAGGTTGCCGCGTGCACCAGCGAAAAGATCCAAGTGATCTGTGACGTGCAGCCCGCTGGAGGTGACGACAGCTTCGACAGCCTCTTTGTCAAGGCGAACGAGGCGAAAATCCTCAAGTGGCTCCGTGCAAAGGTGAGTTTTGTTCACGAATAGAATTCACCGATGCGTAGTATCTGGCGCTGACGCTCTTCTGTCCGTGTATTCTCCAGGTGAACCGAGTCGCGAAGACGCTCGCCAAGCACGCGAGTGAAGCGAAAGCCCAGAGCAACAGCGGGAACTTTGACGCGAACTTTGTGCTTCCTGGGCAGAACACAGAGTCCAAGCCAGAAGTCACTGCAGCTACGAGTACTGATGTCGACCCGTCAACGTTCAATCGCGATGCAATTGAACTCATCACGGACTATCTGCCGGACGAGCTCACCGATCTGCTGTTCAAGGAGTTCAAGTACGTGAATGGCTGGCTATCTGTAGAGTTGTAGCTCTTGAGCCCAATTCGTTAACCTCATGTACTCCCTGTTTTGTAGGATTGAAAAGCTGGTTCCCGTGTCTAAACAGACCGCTTCGCCAGCGAACCCACACGAGCTGTTGCAGCGATTCGACCGTCGCCTGCAAGTGGACAGCAGCGCCACCAAGCGGACCTCGTCGCCCGCAGCCGCCGCGGCCGCCAAGAAGAAGAGCAAACTAGCGAACGTGGACCGGACAGGCATGAAGTCGCTCACGTCGTTCTTCACGAAGAAGTAGACCTCCGAATAAGAGAGATAGAGACTTTGTCGAAAGTAGTAACATTCAGATGAAACGAAATGAACAAAATCAAAAAGCTACTGTGGAAACAGTGTAGAGCTACGTATTGTGCACTTGAAATGGTTGGTTGGCGAGGCTTTGAATTGAATAATGGTCGAGATATTGAAAATTGTCGTTTAATGGATGGTGCTATGTGCTGTAGAGCTATTCTAAATGAGCTCATCGCCTAGACGTGGACCCCTCGACGCTCACGCGGTGCAGCGTCACGAAGTCGTTCCAGCCCGAGAGGATCTTGAATTTGATGAACGACGCGTCCCCGAGCTTCACGCTCTCGCTCTCGATCTGCATGTTGCCGTCGTTCTCAGTGAGCTCTGCGTCGAAATACACGTTGATACGACAAAGTCAGGCATCATCATCAAATGACTATTTCAACAGTCATCCTAGGGCAAAAGGAACGCACTCGAGTCATAGAGCTTCTCCCACTTCGTGGGCGTGGGGCCGCTGCAGATCTCCACAGTGAGCTCCTTCACGCTCGTGCTCCAGGTCTTGACGCGCGAGATGGACGCGGTCGTGGCCAGCTGCACCACCACTTCCTGCGGAAAACTCCCTGTCGTCACCCACTTGGTCGTTTGCTCTCTGTATTGGTATATGCGATGACACTCAATTAGCTAGATGCGCAAAATGGCCTCAGCAAGTGGCAACACATCTCCCGAGGAACGTACCCATCGAGGATGTTGCCGGGCGGGAAGTTCGGGTCGAAGGACGTCGCGGCTGTCACTTGCGCGCCTTCTTCCTCCAATGTCAGGTCCATTGGCGCGCGTGCGAGGCACTTTGATTGATCAGGTCACAGATGCTGGCACGGGAAACGAGGAGGAGCTTAGCTGGCAGTCGAGTGAGAGAAGCCGACCTGAGCGAACGAAACGACGCGACTCTGGCTGGCAGCACGCGGCTGCTGCTGCTGTTTTCTTTTTCGCTCTTTTTTCATCCATCAGACTTAACTTAACCGCCGCTGCACTGGGAAAATGTATAAATGGCTACCGACTGAGAACACACACATAAGCAAACGAATCAAACGTAATCTCCTCTTTTGCTCTCTCTTCAGCGTCTTCTTCGTCACTGGGCTTAAGATTTCCCGCCTTTGCTTTCTTCGCTGTTGTTGCTGGACTTGGATTTGGAATCCGCTGAAGCCTTCGACTCGGACTCCGTGCTGCTGGGCGACGCGCTTGGTGCGGCTTCCGCTGCTCTCTGGACTGGAGTTGACTTTGCCTCTGTAGTCGACGAGGATGGCGCGCGATTAGCCGCCGCTGGTGGTCTGCCGGTGTCGGACTCTGTCGATGAGGCAGAAGCAGAAGCAGAAGCGGGTACTTTTGGCTGTTTGGGTTCATCAACTTTCGCTGACGACACAGGAGCCGGCGACCCCGCCGATTTGGAAGCGCTCCCCGCAGTAGCAACTGTCTTCTTTCCCTCTGGAGGAACAGGTGCAGTCGACCCCGACGAAGGAGCGCCAGGCTTCGATGGCTGGGAAGGAGTACTGCTTTCCGCACGACTGGCGGCAGGCTTGCTCGCAGCCTTGGCGGCGTTTCTCGCTGACAAAGTCTTCAAATAGTGCTTCAAATCCTGGTAAATGTCTTCAAAGCCAGCAGCCAGCTCGTCCGCAGCGCGTGTGATGCCAGACCCGTCATCGTTGAACAGCTTGCAGTTCGACCACACAAGGCGCACGTCGTTCGCAAACGCGTCAATGTCGATAATCTTCTCTCCTTGCTGCTGGCCACTGGGCGGCTTCGTGTACTTGTCGCTCTTCAGCTTTCCCTCGATCGTCGACAAGTCCATCGGCTGCTTCACAATTTTCCTGTAGTGCTCAATGTTCGTCACTGGGCTCAGGAATTGCTTCGAGTAAGGATGCGACTTAAGGCACCGGATTGCTTCAACGCACTTGCCGTAAATGCTCTGCTTCATGTCCACTGTCGCGCGGTATCGCACGAAGAACGACGGCTTTCTGCACTCGGCGCACTGCCAGTCGCCTTCCGGCAAATCGCTCTCTCCCATCTTCAAGCACGCCAGGTGGAACGAGCGAGGGCAGACGTCGCAGCACACCAAGTCTCCCGCGGCAAAGCAGACTTCGCAGTAGTCCAGGTTCGTGTCGATCTCGCTGTTATCGTCGTCGTCGTCGTCTTCCTGCACAGATTGCCTCTTTCCTGCTGCATTTTTGCTACCAGCTCGTCCGTCTTTCTGCCCTCCTCTGGGAGTGTTTCCTCTCGCCGCAGGAGTAGCAGGTTTGCGTGGAGCCGGACTCTTCTTGTCCGATTGATGAGCATTGCTGGAGGGGTCTCCGTTCCGCTTTCGACCAGAGGATGGCGACGCCTTCGGGGCTGCACGCTGGCGAGCATCCTTCTGCTTCCCCTTCGCGCCAGCTTTCGCAGTCGGAGACGGCTTCGGCGCGGTTTCTCTATCTGGTACAGCGCCACGAGCTGAGCTCAACACCTAGAGGGAAACGAAATTGTCGCCAGAGATTTGTTCGTCAGATAATCATCACAATCAATAAAAGGCACATCTGCTGTCCTCACCTCTCCTCGCTTGTGGGTTGTGAGTTTTCTTCCAGGTCCTGCTTTCGAATTTGAATTCGAAGCAGACGTTTCGCTACTGGTTTCCGAATCAGCATGCACCGAGTCGTTCGCCTCTCGCTTCCGCTTGGGGTTTCGATTCGAAGAACTTGGTGCAGCTGCATCGCCAGCATACGCAGAAGCTCTCGATCCGCCTCTCTCGGCATCCGAACTACGCGCACCAGGAGAACGCGACGGCATCGGGTGGTCTTCGGCAGGGGACGGCGTTCTGCGTGGAGCTGGCGCCAGCAGTTTGGCGCCGTTTGGTGGTAGCGGAGGCAGTGTTCCAGCTGGATCTTTCGGATCTGCAAACGCAGGGACAGTTGACGCCACCTCCTGGTTCAACGTCGTCAGCAATCTCACCAGCGACTTCTCAGACTCGGCGCAATTCAAAACATGGGCAGCTGAGGGCGACTCAAGAGGCTCGCCAGGGTGGACTCGATTGGGTGGAGATTGCTCCATTGCATGAGGACCAAACGCAGAAGGACCGCTTCCAGTGACGTCCAGAGCCGTCGGATGAGCGGACGTGACGACGTCCTTAGCAGCGCGCTTCACTCCTCGATACGAATGCGAAGGAAGTTTCGCACCCACCTGCAGACTCGGGAGCAATCGCAAGTCGTCCTCCTGTGAGAGGTCCACTTGAGGAGGAGCTGGTGGCGCCTGAAACGCTGACGGCTGTGCGTCCTCCACGTGTCGGCGCTGGGACCCGTAGAGCTCGCGAATGCTTCGTCCCGCGTCCGGTAAGTATTCGTATCCGCCACTGCCACCACTGGTGATGCTCCCAAAACTGCCGCGTTGTGGCTTCTTGCTCAGCGGCGCCGGGTTCGCAGGATTCCGCATGCGCAGGTGGTCGCTTCCCATCGACCGGTCTTCGCTATCGAGCTCGTACTCGCGCTCGCCCGTGAGCCACCGCTTGTACTTGCTGATCTCGTGCTGCTTCTCCAACTGACACGTCGAGCACGGACACGATCGACTGCAGACCGAGCATTTCAAGGATCGTTTGCTGACCGTAGGGCGGTTCTTGCCCGCGAAGATGTCCTCCATGCGCACGCGGTGCATGCTGCGCAGATGCTCTCGGCAGAGCGAGTGGTTCACGTGGAACTCGGGACAGAAGTTGACCACGGGGATGAGGTGGCGCTCGTTCGTGCCGCACAAGTGGCAGATCCCCTTCGCGATGAAGCAGCAGTCCTGCTCGCCGACCATCTGCTTGAACGCCAGCGACATGGTCTCCGCAAGGATCGAGTCGTCCAGATCCAGTTGCTCGTGGTACAAGTCGCTACTGGTCGTAGCAGGCTGCGAAGGCGGTGCTGCTTGCTGCTGGTAGTATTCAGCCGGGACGCCTCCAGCGTGGATCGGTGGATCAAACTGCTTCGCTTGCGATCGCACCGGTCCTCCCGAGAAGTGCCCGACTCGACCCGTAGTAGCATTCGGGTCCCATCGGTCCTGTTGCTGTTGATGTTGTAGGACTCCTCCCATGGACGTTGGCGGAAGCGACGCTGGTGACGACGACGTCACCGCCCCTTTCCTCGCCAGCCCCATCTGCTCTGCGCCAGAAGAGCGTGATGCGCCGCCCATATACGACACGCCGGACGCCGACGAGGGCGTCGAACCCGCACTCGCGAACGGCGACGCGTCGGTGTGCCGCGTCTTGCTCATTATCGCGTCTAGCCACGCGCGCTTCGGCTCGGGCTTCTGGCGCTGCCTCTATACACACACACACAAATAAAAACAAATGGGTGATGAGTGATATATAACTCAGCGTACGCTACGTTGCCTGTCTTTATGAGGTCCTGTACCTGCTCGACTGGCTCGTGCGGCGCCGCTGCCGCCATGCCACCACCGCCACTGTGAAACATCCTCTCGCCTCTCGCCGCTCCTTTCCTTTCCTTTTGCCAGGCGCGCTGCTTCCACTTGGCGCCGAATTGGAACTCCCTCTTTTTCCAGAAAGCGATGAGAATCCAGGCAGAGACTCTCGAAGTTGATCTGCCGTTTATGCGGAATTAATTTAGGAGGTGCATACATTAAATCAAACAGGTGCAACAGTATTTAAGTGATTGTGCTGTGTTTAGACACAAGCCAAATCTGACTGCTCCGAATCGTCCACAATCATTTGACTGAAACTGTGGCCACGACGATCGGCTTCTTTCTTTGCTTTCACACGAGAACAAATGCATCAACACATGCGTGAGGGATTGAAAGCCGCGAACGGAGATGATGCTGGTGATAAATAGGATTGCATTCGTAGTATTGTATGTGTCGCTGCGCTTCGCGACCTGCTTCTAGTGTTGTTGTTATTGGTGGTGCTAGTGTGTGACTATCTCTCTCTGTTGTACATTCTTGTCTGTCTCCCCCTGTGTGTGTGTGTGACTCGGAAGAAGATTACGCCTAGTGCATGACCGTCATCTCCGCCTTGTGCTTCTTCACCAGGAACGGCGCGTCCTGGCAAAAGTTGCGGTACATGCGCGCTTCCTGCTGCATTTCCTTGATGTAGCTGCACGAGCGCTTCATGCGCGACGGGATCTGGGTGGTGTCAGCCACAGCAGCAGTAGCAGCAGCACTGACCACTGCTGGCTCAAAGAGCGCCGGGTCGAGCTCGTCCAGGAACCCGTCGAGGTTCTGCAGCAGCAGCAGATCGCTCTCTCTTCGCTGCATACTGCGCTGCTGCTGTGGTCTGCTCTGTGGCTTCTGTGCGCTTGTGTTCTTGCCCTGCTGCTGCTTCTTCTCGTGGCTCACGCGGTGCGCCAGGTACTGCTGGATCTCCTCGTAGTAGTAGCGCGCGCGCTGGTCGTTGACGCCGAGCATCTCGAGCTGGTCCGTGGGCATGTGCGCGCGCAGGTACTGCTGCACGCTCTTCATGGCGGTCTGGTACTGCTGCTGCGCTGAGTCCGTGGTGAACGTGAGGCGGCGCGGGAGCGCGGTCTGTGGTGGGGACGACGTGAGCGGCATGCTGGGGCGGCGGCGAGATTGGGAATGAGCCTGCTCACGCACAAAAAGAACCCGCGTGCACAGGCAATAAAGCATCCATCGGAAAGCGAATGGCCATCATCCAGACTCATGCTCATCTGGATTACCAACGGTCCACTCCCAATCCAGGTGACTCGCGCAGTGTCCCACACAGGGCTGACAGATACATCAACTCGCAGAGGTTGCGGACAAATCTTCATCTGATACAAACGCGCGGTGTTGGGCGATAATTCCAGGTAGGTACCTGGAATAGACGTAATCTATGATATAGGGGTATGCATTTATACAGTCAACCCATCACTCTGACTTGAAAAATCAAATGGATTGTTCGGATTTTTGGACAGCATGATGATAAACCGAGTGGTCGCGATCACGAAGGGACACCGAGCGAATTTTCCCCACCAGCTTGGCCACTTGGCGAAGGAACGTGGAGCTTCATTTGCGACCAGCTACATTTGCCACCGCTTGAGCCATTCGGATGGCGCACGTGGGTGAAAATGCGCGGCTGGGGATATCCTTTCGGCAGGTTAAGCAACAACACCAGCATAAACAGCATAAACAAGAAAATCCACAAAGTGGGTTGGTCGCGTTCTGTCCTGGGATCTCTTCTTTTTTGCCGGCAATAGGTGCAATAGGAGAACAAACAAAACCGGTTCACAGCGAGAGAAAGAGAGGTTGAGAATCAACCTATTGTGGCTCTGTGGGACTTATGAGTTGACAGCCCTGGACACGTGGCAATGTATCCACTTCTTTTGCCCAACGGGAGTGCCAACTGCCTGTCATGCCGTGCAGGTCGGACGCTTGTACCCAGCAGAGAGATCCCAGAGGGCAGTTGCAACTGGAAGGAGCATGCACCTGTATGCACCTCCAACTCTATAGTTGACTGCTCAGGGAGCGAAACCAATCACAGGACCCCGCCCCACCTGCTTCCTCGTTTATGATATCCACGTTGCGCTGCGCTGCCTCCACTCAGGCTCATTGGGTATGGTGCAATGCAAATCAGTCCGCGTTACTGATATAACAAGTTTGCCTGGTTTGTGGACAGGTATTTTTTGGTTGATTTTGTTTTCGATGAGTCGTAATGGATTCAAACAATAGAGAGAGAGCGACTCGTTGCATTGTGAGGTTGTGTGGCGTGGCATAACGAGACATGCGTCCAAAATATACTTGGAAGAGCTCTAACGTTACACTTCAAAGATACCTCGTCCACTGAAAATGGAGAGATGAGATGATACGTACCTGAGTCACATTTATTGGAGACCTCCTTTGAGGATGTAGCCAAAAGGGTTTAACACACCTAAAGTGAACCGACAACGATACCGACCTCACTGCGACAATGATCCACTCGGACACGCAGGCAGGCAGGTACAGTACCATGGTTCACACGTTCACACGTTCAAGGTGTCCTGTACTTCGCACAACAGGCTCCAAGGCGCTAACATATCAATGACAGAGTGCCAAGTGGACACTGCAGCATCAGGAGAAGTCATCGACGTCATCGCTTGTCCTTCTGTTTGCCAAACGATGACGTCGACGACCTCCTGATGTGTGCCACACCGCCAGCTGTTGTGAAATTCTACAGAGGGAGGGATAATCCAATTATTCGCATATGATTCGCTAAACGCATGCAATAAACCCTATTTCTGCCAATGAAAATGGGGATCCTTGCTCATTTTCTTCTTGCTGGGCAATCCAGCAAACACGCAACCTCAAAGTTCAAGCACCAGCAGAACAACGGAAAGAGAAGCGCTCGCTGCTTACTCTACGACGAAGGCTCTGGGGCGAACGCAAGGAGAGCGCGATGGGGGACCGCGCGCTGATCACCAGCGGCTTCTTCCTCTTCTCGGGCTCCGTGCTCATGCTCTGCGTGCGCCGCAAGCGCGACCGCCACCGCCTCTGGCGCCAGCGCGTCACGTTCAAGAAGATCTCGAAAAAGTACGTGCTCTCACTCTCGATTCTTCACTCTCTGTCGATATCCGATACGAATCACTAGCATGGGGGCGTCAATAGCGTCTACGGATGCGCTGTCGCTGTGTCATCGTTGCTGATGTGTGTGTGCTCTTTGCTGTTGCTACGTATCGTGAGCAGCTCAGATCTCGGTCACTGCTTTGGACTTGATATTGGTACGTTCCTTTCCTTACTTTCTCATTCTCTACTAGCTCTTGACTGGTATGCTGACATGCGGTTTGGGTGTATCTGTGCATCTTTGTCTGAGCAATAGGCGGCACGCTGGCGAAGATCGTGTATTTCGAGAAGCGTGAGACCTCATCGTCGTCGTCGTCGGGGCCATCGTCGTCGTCTTCATCGGTGTCGGACAACCGCAAGCGACCGCGCTCGTCGTCGCACGTCATTGCCGCGGGGGAGATGACCAAGTTCCTCATGGAGAACGAGAGCTTTGGCGGGACGGGCGTCCAGGACGTTCGCCTGCGCGTGCACTCGAAACCTCTGCAAGGCGTACGTACAGCAAGCGAGTTCTTGTGAGGAGAAGAGCTAGGTAATTGGTTTTTATGGTATTGGTGATGCTTACTTGCTTCATCTTGATGCTATGATGCTATAGGTATTCCACTTTATCCGATTCGAGACCAAGCAAACGAAAGAAGCGATCCAGTTCATCGCGAGCAAAGGGCTCCACCAGTCGCTGCGCTCGCTCCCGTGCACTGGCGGCGGCGCGCACAAGGTACGAAGAAGAAGAAGAACGATCCACGAGTGCTTCTGATATAGTAGCAGCAAATAACTTTCGTACTGACTGATTTTATCGTTTTGTCTGCCGCAGTACGGACCGGTCTTTAACGAAATGGTGGGGATCGAGCTCGAAATATATGATGAGATCGAGTGCACCATCCTGGGGCTGAACTTCCTTCTCACGACGCTCTCGGACGAAGTCTACACATTTGAGGTAATACTTAGAAAGTACTTGTTTGTCGTATTTGAGGTGTGTATTATAGACACTTGGAATGTTATCCTCACTGACAGTGCTTTCTTTTTTATAGGATGTCGACTTCAAATCCCTCGCTGCGTCGCGCGTGAAAGTGATCCAGAACGAGGTGGACGAAGACATCTTCCCGTACTTGGTGAGCGAGTTTGTTCAATCTGTCAGAGCTCCGTGGTTCAGACTGGTGGCTAACAGATTTTGTGTGGCTATGGAACCAGCTTGTGAGCATCGGCTCGGGTGTGAGTGTGCTGTACGTCAAAGGCCCAGGCGAGTTTGAGCGTGTGAGCGGATCCAGCATCGGTGGAGGTACCTACTGGGGACTCTGTCGTCTGCTCACCAAGTGCAGCTCCTACGACGAAGCGCTGGACCTGAGTGTCGAAGGCTCCAACTACAATGTGGACATGAGCGTCGGCGACATCTACGGCGGAGCGTACGACAAGTTCAACCTCCCAGCGACAACTGTCGCGAGCAGCTTTGGGAAAATGATCTCGACATCTCGTGACAGTGTGAGTGACGCGGACCTAGCGCGGTCGCTGCTGGTGATGATCACACAGAACATCGGCCAGATTGCGTTCCTCAACTCGTGTCTATACAAGACGAAGCGCATTTTCTTTGTCGGGAACTTTCTGCGCCACAACAAGATCTCCTCCCGCACGCTCGCGTACGCGATCAACTTTTGGTCGAAAGGCAGCATGGAGGCGCGCTTCTGCAAGCACGAAGGGTACCTGGGTGCGCTGGGGGCGTTCCTGCGCAACGCGGAGGTCACGAATGTCCACGGCGAGGCGTTCGCGTCGGCCGCTCGCTCGGCAGCGTCGCCTCGCCCGTCGACTGTGTAGACAAGACAGAGCGACAGATGGATACAGCAAGGTGAGACTGTGTTCAATACATACAAGTAGAGTGCAACAGACTTTGTTGAAAAATGAGACGTAGTATTTGCAAAAAGAAACAGAATTCACACAGGGGGGGAAATCACAATATGCAGCCAGCCGCCAGGTAAGTCGCCTCTCACTCTGGCATGTAGGCATGAAATTTACACATTCTCAATGTGCTTGAAGCTGTTGTTGCCGCCACTGGCGCTGCTCTCCATGTCGGACACGGCAGAAATCGCGTCCGTCGGGCTGCTGCGGAACCACTCGAGCGCCAAGTCCTTGTTCTTCTGGAAGCAGAGGAACGCCTCGACGAGCGCCGGGTTGCTCACGAGCGTGTTGTCACTCAAGGCGCCTTCCGTGCGGAGCAGCACGTTGCGAACGTCGGTGCGCACAGTTTCGCCGCTGGACGACGCCGCCGGCAGCGACAGCACGATCTCTGCGTACGGCGCAATGAGCGGGAAGCGCAGCTGGTTGTTTTTCCACCAGCCGAGCGGATCCACGTTGCGGTCGGCGAGCGGCAGCGACAGGTACGCGGTGAGCTCTCGCTGCCATGTCACGATGAACTCATTGTCCTGTTGCACTCCCTCCTTCGAGCCCCCCGACGGCAGGTGCGCGAGCAGGTCATCGTCTTCGTCGTCGTCGTCATGACCGCCATCGTTCGCCGACTTGAGTTCGACCTTTTCCAACTCCCCGATGTTGTAAGAGCCACTTCCAGCAGTTTTTTCCTCGGGCATAAACGCAAACAAGCGGCGCAAGTACGACTTGCCAACCTCGCACTCGATCTCCGAGGACAGGTAGCAGTACTCCTTGTCCTTGTAGCGAGGATCGAACAGCGTCGCCGCGTAGCAAATCGCTGGCAGCGCCGCAAACTGGTCGCGCAGCTCGCGCGCAAGCTGCTCAAAGAACTGCTTCCAGGCTGGCGGGTCCATGTGCGTCGGCAGTCCGTCCGCGACCGCCTGGCGCTCGGCGTAGATCACCAGCGCAGCTGCGAGCGTCGAGATGCTGGAGAGCCCGTTCTTGTTCACTTCCTTGTCGCTCCCCGTCTTCTTGCGCTTCTCGCCCTCCAGCGCGTCCGAGTACCGCGCGAACGGACGCAGCTTCTTCACCATGAAGCCGATCCACTCGACGACCGACATGTCGAGAAACTCGACCTCGTAATCCTGCGAAAGCTGGTCGAGCGTCAACAGCGTGTCCTGGAGTCCGCGGATGAAGTCGTAGAACGACTCCGAGTCCAGCAAGCCCGCCTTCAGGTCAAAGAACGGGTGCTTGCTCTTGAAGAGCGCAAACACTTCCTTGTTCGAGACGAACCGCTCAACGAAGGACTCGATGGTGCTCACGGCCGTCGGGAACGCCTTGCTGAACGCGCGCTTCGTCAGCGACTGACGCAAGTACGATACCGCAGACTTGATCAGAATCGTCTCCTGCGCAGCGTCCGAGGACCCCAAGCGGCTATCGAGACCCACACCAACAAAGAGCGACGGGATGTCCGTGGCCGAGAACGCGTTGCCTTCCTGGTCCACGAGAGGCAGCGTGTCCTTCACGAGCGCGATGACCTTGTCCTTGATATTCACGCGCTGTATGCAGACAAAGAGACATCAAGGTTAGCTTTGCACAGTGACTGATAGATATTAGCGATGCACTATTGACACGTACATCAAAGTACTGGTCAAGAATGGCCTTCAGTCCATCGACACTGACGATGTCGTCCACTGGGATGCACCCAAGCACCGCCTCGTGCACGCGGAAGTTGACGCTGAAGTGGACCTTGATGGCGATGTACTGCTTCGCCTTTGGGGCACCGAGGCTCGGGATCTTCCAGGTCTCCAACGAGACACCAACCTACATAGACAGCCGCGATTGTTATCAGTGATACCCATAGATAACACATTTAATGAATGAGCATCAACAAACCTACCGATTTCGCCTTTTGCAGCAGCTCTTTCGTCGAGAGAATGACGCTCTCGTGGAGCATCAGCACGCTTTTCGCGACCGCGTCTTCATTCGGGACTGAGAAGCGCTTCTCGCCGAGCACCTGCTGCAAAAAGAACTGGAAACCCGGTTTGCTGGCAAAGTTCAGCGGCAAGTTGTCCACCAGCGCCGTGAGCGCTGCATGTTCAATGAAGGCAATGAGATACACGGAAGGCGTTAGTTAAGCCTCAATACAAGATCGCCAGTATGCTAGGGTAGCAACAACGTCTTACCAAGGTCTTGCGCGATCTGGTCCTGAGTGAGCGTGATGGTAGGTGGTGCCCCATAGACGTTGTAGCTCTCGCGCTGCTCTTTCGCAATCACACCTGGCGCACCCGAAGCGGACGCTGGCGCAGCAGCAGCAGCAACTGGTGCTGGGAATGCAGGGAACACCAGACCGGCGGCGTGCTTGTTGCCCTGCAGTGCGGCGAACGACGGTGACGTCCCAGCAGCGAGCGCCGCCGCCAGCTGCGGGTACACGGCCGCGAGGTCCGCGGGCGTGACGCCTTTCTGCTTCTTCACAGCGCGCTTGTTCTCGCGGTGCTCCTCGCACGCGTTGTTCGCCTGCTGGTGCGCGGCGTCCGTGCGGCCGGCCGTGCGCAGGTGCGAGAGCAGGTTGGACGAGTGGTGGCCCTTGATCACGCGGTCGCAGAACTTGCAGACCGAGTTGCCCATCGAGTCCTTCTCAAAGTACGTCCAGACCGCGGACACGCTCGCCGGGCCGTTGAGCGAGAGCGACGCGGTCGCCAGCGCGGCTGAGTTCATCGCCGCGGCCACGACGGCGTTCGCGCTCGAGGCGCCAGCGCCAGCGGAGCCCTCGCCGCTGCCTGCGCTGCTCGCACCTTCGCTCGCACCTTCGCTCGCACTCCGCTTCCCCATGATGATGCTTGTTGATGATGTCGGTATTGCTGCTTTATACCGGTAGAAAACTTGCGTTGGCCAGTTACCAGTCGGCGAGAGGGGAGTTCTGTGCTTTGGACCTAAAGCAATGTGAGCCACTTTATTTTAATCATGAGAAGGTGCGACATTGCCTAAAATCATGTGTATAACACCGATTTATAAGAGCTATCTGAGAGATAATGTGTACCACCTAACTCCAGTGAGCTGAGTGGAGGATGGGTCAATTTGCCTTTCGTAATAGGCAAGGAGCAGGTGAGAGACTTTGTGTGTTGCTTCGCATACATTGATCAATAATATAATATTATTGACGATTCGTATTTAAAAGGGTTTTAAACAACTGATCAAGGTGAGATGGGTTCATGTGCAGTCAGGATTGCAAACCTGGACCGCTTCGCCGAACCAGATTGCAGCGCCTGCTTCCTAATGACGCAGCCTGCGAAATGGGGAACTTGGCAAAGCTCTTGGCGAAGAGAGAGAGAGAAGCGGACGCCACTATCGAAAAGAGCCCCCGAGCCACAAGTCGACAGAGAGAGAGAGATGCTGATGCTTCGACGCGCCGCCCACTGCAGCCGCCACGCTGCGCGCCGCACAGCGCAACGGTCGCTCGCGAGTGAGTGTCTTCGATGGGAGCATGCATCCTCCCCACCCATGAATGAGCGAGCACCGACTGACTGCTAGTTGATTTGCTTGTTGGTGTTGTTCCGCTGCAGCACACGCCTCCGCCGACGGCAAGCAGACGATCGGGTTCATTGGACTCGGCAACATGGGCCTCCCGATGGCGCACAACTTTGTCAAGAGCGGCTACGACGTGCTCTGCTTCGACGTGAACGCGGAGAACGTCAGCCGTCTGGTCGGTCTTGGAGCGCGGCCCGCAGCGTCGGTTGAGGAGATTGCATCGCAGGTTAGCACCGTTTTCTCGGTGCTGCCAAACGACGAAGTGCTGACGAGCGTGGTGCTCGGCGACGACAAGGTCCCGGGCTCGGGCTTGCTGGCGAATCTCCCCAGCGGCGCTCTCCACGTGAGCTGCTCGACGATCCACCCAGAGACGTCCCGCCGCTTGGACGGCAAACACAGCGAGAAGGGGGCGTCGTACATTGCGGCGCCGATTTTTGCGCGTCCGGACGGCATGGAGGCGATGCAGGCGAACTTTGTCATCTCGGGCTCGAACGCGGACGCCGTCGAGACCGCGACGCAGTGGCTCAAGTGCACCAGCGCGGGCGTGTACAACTTTAGCAACGAAGACGCTGGCGCCGCGAACGCCGTGAAGCTCTGCGGCAACTTTCTGATCGCGTCTGCGATCGAGTCCATGGCAGAGGCGCTGTCGCTCGTCGAGTCGAACGGCGTCGACCGCGTGCAGGCCATGCAGTTCTACAGCAACACGTTCCTCAACTCGGTGATCCACAAGGGCTACGGCCAGCGCGTCTCCGAGCGCGACCACCGTCCGGGCGGCTTTGCGTTGGAGCTCGGCTACAAGGACCAGCGTCTCGCGCATCAGATGGCGCTGCAGAACAAAGTGCCGATGCCGTTCCTCTCGGTGCTCATCGACCGCTTCCTGAGCGAGCGCGCCAAGGGCCGCAGCGACTTGGACTGGTCGGCGATCGGCCTGGGCGTGTGCGAGTCGCGCGGCGTCGACGTCTCGGACGCGATCAAGCGCGCGCGCGACGCTGGCGATGAGAGCGAGAAGTAAAGGGTTGCTGGCTAATAGCTGTGTCTGTCATAAGAATTGTTCGTGAAAGTGAGCGAGCGCGTCAACTTGTTCTCCTCCTGTTTTGACCCATTTCAATACATTTTGACCCAGTTTTGACGGTTTCCGTGCATGTTACTAGAATGTGCGCTGAATGTCGCACCAGTACCATTGGATTGAGATTCCTCATGTTGTTTGAATGTGCTCTGAAGGTCGTACCAGGATTGCAGTGAAGCGAGAGATACGCAGTGAGCCAAAAGCGACGAGCTCACGAGCCAGGCAGACAGTCAGGAGCGAGCGAAGATGAAGCTGCTGAAGAAGCAGATCAACGAGAAGGACGGCGCGGGCTCCGTGGTGCTGCGCGCCGAGGAGCCGGAGGACATGTGGCACATCTACAACCTCATCCACGTGCACGACTCGGTCAAGACCACCACGATCAGAAAGGTAAAGAATGAGAGAGAGCACACGAACCATTTTTTGCTGTGAACAAGGATCATTGGATGGGTGAACTCATCGATTCTTCTATTATAAACATGCTTGCAGGTTGTGAAAGAAGGCGCGACAGGTTCTACGAGCAGCCAGCGAGTGCGCATGACGCTGCAAATTGAGGCGCGTAGCTTGCACACTGGTGTTGATGCTGCTATGCGGATGGAGGAGTGTATAAGCTGACAGTTGGTGCTTGGCGTTGTTTGACGATTGCAGGTGGAGCACATCAACTTTGACCCCGCGCTCTGCGTGCTGCGTATCAAGGGCAAGAACACGATGGAGAGCCAACACGTTCGGGTGCGTCCGTGCTGCTAAAGTGGCATGCAAGGAATGTAGCGCTGTGTTAACGCTGTGTTTTTGACGTCTTCGCGATGCGCAGCTTGGGGCGTACCACACGCTGGACCTGGAGATGAACCGCGACTTCACGCTGATCAAGAACTGCTGGGACGTCATGTCGCTCGAGCGCATCGACCTCGCGTGCGATATCACCAAGAAGGCGGAGCTCGCGGCCGTGGTCATGCAGACGGGGCTGGCGCACCTGTGTCTGATCAAGGGCCACATGACGGTCATCAAGGCCAAGGTGGAGAACAGCATCCCGAAGAAGCGCACGGGCAGCACGGCGCACGCCAAGGGCACCGAGAAGTTCTACGAGAACATCGTGCGGTCGATCAAGCAGCACATCGACTTCAAGCTCGTCAAGTGCGTGCTGATCGCCAGTCCGGGCTTCGTGAAGGACGACTTCTTCAAGTTCATGATGGAGCAGGCGATCCGCCAGGACGACAAGCTGCTCATGGAGAACAAGAGCAAGTTCATCTTGTGCCACTCGTCCTCGGGCCACAAGCACGCGCTCGACGAAGTGCTCAACGACCCGGTACGTCCGGGGCTTTCTATTGTGTACCAATGACTTGAAGATTTATGTCTAACGCCGAGGAGCGCGTTGTATCTCACAGGCCCTCCAGTCCCAGGTCGCGGACACGAAAGCCGTCGAGGACGTCAAGAGCCTCGAGACGTTTTTCAGCATGCTGCACACGGACCAGGACCGCGCGTACTACAGCTACAAGCACGTGGTCGCCGCGAACGCAAACAACGCGATCGAGACGCTGCTGATCACGGACGAGCTCTTCCGCAGCCAGGACATCGCCACGCGCCGAAAGTACGTGGACCTGGTGGAGAGCGTGCGCGCGAACGGCGGCACCGTCCGCCTGTTCAGCAGCCTGCACGTCTCGGGCGAGAAGCTGGGCCAAATCAGCGGTGTGGCGGCCATCCTGCGGTTCCCGATGCCCGAGATCGACGAGGCGGACGGCGGCTCGGACAGCGACTCGGACGATGCCGAGCAGGAGGACGAGCTCAAGGAGGAGAACGTCTACGAGGACCTGTCGATGGACCCGCTGTCCATGTAGACAGTGATTGAGAGCGAACTAGGTACAAGTACTGGAAGAAGACAAACACACTGTCGCTACTATAAGAAACAAAGAGTTCTGGTTACGCATTGGCTGTGTTGTGCGTCAGCACGAGGTTGTACACTTTCTTCTCAAAGCTCTGCGACGTGATGCGCTCGCCGATCGGCGCGAACGGGTTCGACATGGCGTTCACGTACATCTTGTGCAGCTCCGCGAAGAACTTTCGCCATAGAGATAAATAAAACACAGTTAGCCCATGCCCTTGAGAGATATGGGACTCTACAACACAATACGCACCGATCGGAGCTCTGATTCGCGCACGGGCGAGTCCTGCATGATCGCCACGAACTTGATGGACGTGTTGGTGACGTAGCCGTATCTGCACCAAAAGCGATACAAACATGAGGGGCGACGCAACACAAGAACCAGTCGAATGTAAGGGTCTTACGCGCGGTAGTCTTCGATGGGGCCGAGGAAGCCGAGGTACATGTCGTCCTTCGCGGTCATCGTGCCGGCGCTGCGCAGCTTCTCTTCGATGATATCGAGCGACACGTGCGCGATGTAGTGGAAGCCCAGGTCCTCTTCCTCATCGAACGTCCGGATGTACAGCGGGCTGTTCTGTATACAGAGAGACATAGGCAAAGAGAAAGACACAGTGTGAGCAACAGCACGCCACGCGCAGGTAGAGCCTACCAACTGCCAGCGTCACACAAAGAGAGCACGCACCGCGGCGCCGATCACCGCCACGCACGAGATCATCTTCACTTCGTTCGCGTGCTGTTTTGCTTTGTTATCCAAACAGGTCAAATGAGCACTTCGCTTTTCGTCTGGGAATCATGATGTTGCGCGAAGGTTGCGCGAACAAGTCTCGAAGTTGCTTTCGTGTGTGACCTTTCGAGCATCCAGTTCACAGTCAATGCTCACACACGTCACATGCGGCTCTGGGCTCACAAAGGCTTCGTGCTTCTACGACTCGGCATCATCGTCAGCGTTGCCCTCTTGGGAGTCTTGGGGCTGCGAGTGCTGGTCGTCGGATTCGGCGTCGCGCGGAGTGGAGTAGGGCGTGCAGCTGGGCGACGTGGCTTCAGAGCCCGTCGCAGCGACTTGCTCCTCTTCTTTCACATCCTCATGTGCTGCAATCAGATGGAGAACCGACAGGATGCTGGCGATTTCGTCCGCAGCAATCCTGTCGCTCACATGATCAGCCGGTTCGAGTCCGGAAGTGATTTGCTTCTCTATGACGTCTTCGCGTGCCGTTTCCGCCCTTGGTCCATCTTGTAGCTCTTCGGTGGACTCGACCACCAATGCTGTATGCTCAACCACAGAATTGTCAGAGTGAACGCCGCCGCTTTCAGTTTGAACTGGGATCGCGTCAGCTCCTTCTTGAGCAAAGCACTGCGAAGGCGTCTCATGCTTCACTTCCACCACGGAAGAAGGCACCCCAGAGTCCAGGACTGGCTCATCAGACGGGATCTTGCTGCCTTCCAAAGTGCTTGGGTCGTCGTCCTCAGCAGCTACAATATTGACTGACACCTGAGAACCAATTTCACCCGAATCAACAGCAACAGCATCTGGCTCATTTCTTTCTCCTTCTGTATCCGATGGAGGAGGATCAGGCGAATTGCTCTCAGCAGCGATCTCCACTCGCGAGGGAGAGTCGTCGACTGACTGTCCAGGGTCGTTAAAGAACTCCGAAGACTCTTTCGGATCGTTGGCTTTTTGTTCATTGTCCGGATCTGCGTCAAGCGGCTCTGGGTTTTGAATTACGACCTTTGAGTGCGGATCAACCATGTCCACGAGGAAACCCTGGCGATGCTCTTGCGCGCTGAAATCATGCGTCTCAACTTCGTTTACTGCCTCTGGGATAGCCAATTTGGTGTGCGGATCGACTAGATCGGCAAAGAAGCCCTGTCGATGCTGCTCTGCGGCTTCATTTGCAGTTTGCTCTGGCTCGTCATTCTGTTCTTTCGGGTCGTCGTCAAAGTTCTCCTCGTCGTACAGGTGCTCAGATACCGGGATGGCAGCAATTGGGGTGGCTGCAGCTGCACTCGAATCAATCGGTTCTTTCGCGACTTGGTCCTCAATATCTTCTTCACCAAACGATCGATCACTATCTGCAGCAGCTTTGGTTTCCGGCCTACTAACAGCGCCACCAGCAACAGCATCGCTCTTGTAATGTTCTTGCTCATCTTCAGTGCCAGAGATCTCCAGTGGATCATCGACAGCAGTATAGGAAGCAGCCCGTTTCTCCGGCGAGCCTGGGTCTTTGGTTGAGAGCTCTTCGATTTCAGCGTCAGCGTCGTGCTCTTCTGGGTACTCGTCCTCTGAGCCGTTGTCTTCTTCTGAATGCTCGATTTCACTTTGCCCCACTGCAAGCTTAGGTTCATCGGTCGTATCTGTTATGGCTGGCTCTGCTTTCAATTCGATTGCTGGGACCTGGTCCTGCTGCTTCGTTGCTTCACTGAAGCTCTCGTACACATCCAGATCCTCGCTTGCTTTGATGTCATCGCCCTCACCAACTATACCCTCCTCACCGGGCTGAGTGATTGGCTCCTCTGTTGGACTGGAGACTGGCATAACTTCCTGTTCTCCAACCGGATCAGGTACCGGGCAGACTGCTTCTCCTGGGCTAAGCTCCGATTCACCAGCACTTCGAGGCCGATCCTTCTCGTCTGTCATGGGTTCCAGCTTCTCCACAACCTTGGTTTGCTCTGGTGTAGCTGTGGTGGGATCACTGGGAACCTCCAAAATTGCCACGACTGCATTGTTCTGCTGCTGCTGCTGCAGCTCTGGCTCTTCGTCTTCTTCAGGGACGGCTCTCAGTTGCTGCAGCGCCACGATCTTCTCTCTTATCGCCGCGGCCTCTCTCTGCTGCTCTCGGCTCTCCTTCTCCGCCTCCAGCCGCGCTTTCACCTCCCTCGTCGTGCGGATGTGGATGTTCTCCTCCAGTTCGCACTCGGCCTCGAGCTGCGCGAGCCGCACCTGCTTGTAGTACTCGGCTTCCTGCGCGCGCCGCCGGGTCTTTGACACAAAGCTCTCTTTCTTTCTGGCTGGGTCTGCTGTCTTTGCTGCTGCTGCTAGCAGCACTTTGCCTTTAGTGGTACTACGTGGATCGCTGATCAATAGAGAATCCTGTCGTGATGCTGTCTTCGTGTTATTGCAGTTCGTACTGCTGGCACGGATCGGAGCGCCGTGGTGGGGCTTTGTCGTTTGTACCTTGTTTGACTTCACGCGTATACTTTCACGCTCACTTTCGCTGGCCGAACTCAGCGCAGCCGAGAGCTTGAGTTTCCCCACAACCACCCCTTCGGGGTGCCTTGATGGCGACGCTGACGCTGTGGAGATTGCTCGCAGGCGCACGATCTCCTTGCGGTACTCTTCGAGCTCGACCTCCAGCTCTTGGTATCGAAGGAACTTGCTACTCAAAGTAGTATTGCGATTAAGTATCAGAAACCGTTCAATAGCGCATCAACAGTAGTATGAAGACCGTACCTGCTGTACTTTAGCCGACCCAGCTCTTTCTTGCGCTCCTCTGCGATCGCTTCGGCGTTCACAACCTAGGATTTGACAGTAGAATACAGATGCGACATCAATTTCACCATCATTATGAATGCAGCGTTGGGCTCGTTCAGGTAGATTCAACTCACTCGCTGCTGCTTCTCCATCACGAGGCGGTCAATGAGCTCCTGCTTGCGCTTCTTCGCGAGCTCAGCGTCCTGTGGAGCCCGTAACACAGCAAACACCGCTTGGAGCTATTGGAAATAGACCAAACAGACACACACACAAATGAGCACGCGCTTGTTCATAGAAGCTTCGAAAAGAGCTAATAACAGCATGCTAAGTACTCAAGCTGCCCGTACGTCTTTGTCTTTCTTTTGCAGCATCTCCTGGAGCTTGCGCACCTGGGTCTTGAGCTGCAGGATGAGGTCGTCCTGGGACCACACACTGCTGGGTCAGCCATGTGCATCTTATAGGCATATAGAGATACATGTGATAGGCAACAGCTCACTTTCTCCGCGATCTGTTTCTTTGCAGCCCCCAGGTCTTCCTTCGTGCGCTCCCACTCTCGACGCTGGTCCTCAACCTGATGAGCATGGATCGTCAGCAACACATGAGAGAGACCAACAGCTACAGCCCCATACAGAAGCTACAACACGCACCACGAGATGCTCGTACGCAGTGGCATTGGGAGGCTTCGCACCACGAGCCACAGCGGACACGCCTCCTCGGCCCATCAATCAATCAGCCAGCACTTCTCGCAACTCTCGGTCAGCATGAGAAAGGCTCATTGGCGCATTCGCGTCGTTTCGGGTACCCAAATTGTGTGCGCCACATCATGTGAGTCCATATAGAAATAGAAAAATTAGAAGTCGGTTTCTATTGCTAAACATCATCCGCGAAAAGTCGCGTATCCATCGAAAGTGGCGGATCCAAAATGCGGAATCAATTTATTGCGCATTAAGAAATAGCAGCAGCAGCAGCTCTACGACCATCGCTTCTTCAAGCCCAACTAACAGAGAGCCGCAGCAATAAACTAGTCCAAGTTCGACACGGAGGAGTGGGAGAAGCAGGGCCTGACGGCGCGTGCTTGCGTTTTTGGTGTGCTATCGAAGCGTACGCGTGTTAGTGTGTGTGCTGTTAGACTGATGCCCTTTGGTGTTGTTTGGCCCTGCTAGGTCTGCGAGGAGATCGAGGCGCGCATGGACGAGCTGTGGGAGCCGCACTGGGTGGTCTGCATCGGCCGCAACTTTGGCTCGTACGTCACGCACGTCACGCGCAACTTTGTGTTCTTCTACTTCAACGAGAAGGCGATCATGGTCTACAAGGCGGGCTGAGCAAGGCAGCCAGCCACTCGAGACAGCAAGCATAGCTTTGTGGCGTGCGTTGTGCAAAAGTCACATCCAACGTAGTTAGTCGCTGTATCATACAAGCGCTCATTGTGGACGCTTTTGCCCACGACAGTAAAATATACCCCCAACATGGCGTATGTTGGGATACAAATTGACCAAAACTACACCAAAATAATTGGCTCCCTGCAATATCTAATACCTTCATACAATATCTGACCTCCATTCTTTTATGAAGAGCTGTTTCAGTGGTAGTAAAAGTGTCAACGAATCCTCTTTTATGTACGGTGCTTTACTTGATGGAAGTATGCTGCACCGTGCATAAAAGAGGATTCGTTGACACTTTACATAAACACTAAAACAGCTCTTCATAAAAACATAGAGGTCATTAAATATTGGTTTGAAGAGGGTATCGCATTTGGCGCCAGAGACCTTTTTGCAGCCAGCCAACAGTTTTTTTGACACGCTTTTGCCTTTTGGCTCGAAGGGTTACAGACAAAGCAACCTGCGCAACGCTCAAGACACACATGGCGCCCGCAGTGAAGAAGCAGCGCATGGCCGGCGACGCCGCCGCGCGCACTAAGCAGGAGGCCAGCCCAGAGCCAGAGCTCAGGCGCGAGGAGAACGATGACGACGACGATGACGATGACATGGAGGACGAGGAGTCGCCCATGTCCATCATTGCGCAGTTCCAGAGCGAAGATGTACGATTCGCGCCGCTTTGCCTCGTGAGGCATGATGGTGATGCGTGGCAAATCAACGTGACTGCTGACTGCTTGTGTGTGTTTGGTGCTGATAGGGAACGAGCGTCGGCCCGCAGCTGGACATCCCGCTGAGCTCGAATGTGAACCAGATGGAAGTGCTCGTGAACGAATTGCTGCAGGTGCGTGGATTGGCTTCTTTATTCTAGTGTTTCGACACATTGCTGTGTGTTGTGGCTCATTGATACTCACGCAATGCGCTTTTTGCACTTACTCTCATCATCGACAGAACGGAAAGAACAAAGTGCCGTACTCGCTCTTTGTCGGCGAGACCGAGATCACGAAGTCGCTCCAGGCCACTGTGGAGGAACTGGTACGCTCGCCTATACTTAATAACTTGATTGCAGAGCTCATGCGCTCACACTGCTCGTATGCTTCTTCTTGCTTGCGTGACGCTTATTCCACAGAAACTGTCGACGGAAACGGCGCTGACGATCACGTTCCAGCCGCTCGCGGTCTTCCGCGTGCGTCCCGTGACGCGCTGCAGCGACACGCTCCAGGGCCACTCGGAGGCCATTCTGCACGTGAGCTTCAGTCCGGACGGCAAGAAGCTGGCGAGCGGCGGCGGCGACGCGACCGTGCGCTTCTGGGACACGAACACGTCGATGCCAAAGCACACGGGACGGGGCCACAAGCACCACGTGCTCTGCACGGCGTGGGCACCGGACGGCGAGCGCTTCGCGTCGGCGGACCGCAACGGCGAGATCCGCATCTGGGACCCGAACACGGGCAAGCAGATCGGCCAGCCGCTCAAGGGCCACAAGCAGTGGGTGAACTCGCTCACGTGGGAGCCGATGCACCGCAACGCCAGCTGCGAGCAGTTTGCGAGCGCGTCCAAGGACGGCAGCATCAAGGTGTGGAACGCGCGCACGGGCCGCCAGGTGGCGTCGCTCTCGGGCCACACGGACTCGGTCGAGTGCATCAAGTGGGGCGGCGAAGGACTCATGTACAGCGCGTCGCGCGACCGCACGATCAAGGTGTGGCAGATGGAGGGCGACCACGTGGGCAAGCTCGTGCGCACGCTGGTCGGCCACGGTCACCGCATCAACACGCTGGCGCTCAACGTGGACTACGTGTGCCGCTCGGGCCCGTTCGACCACACGGGCAAGACGTTCGCGACGCGCGAAGAGATGCAGCAGGCGGCGCTCGAGCGCTACCAGGCCGTGCGCAAGAGCCAGCCGGAGCGCCTGGTGTCTGGCTCGGACGACTTCACGCTCTTCTTCTGGGAACCTGCTGAGAACAAGAAGCCGATCGAGCGCTTGACGGGCCACGTGCAGCCCGTGAACCACCTCTGCTTCTCGCCGGACGGCCGCTACTTTGCGAGCGCGTCGTTCGACAAGAAGGTCAAGATCTGGAACGGCCAGACGGGCAAATTCGTGGCGACGCTGAACGGCCACGTCGGCGCCGTGTACCAGGTGTGCTGGTCGAGCGACTCGCGCCTGATCGTGAGCGCAAGCAAGGACTCGACCGTCAAGGTCTGGGAGCTCGCGGACCCGAAGAACGCCAAGATGACGCTCTCGGGCCACGAGGACGAGGTCTACGCGCTCGACTGGAGTCCGAACGGCGACAAGGTGGCGTCCGGCAGCAAAGACCGCAAGATCAAGATGTAAGTGTCCTGCATGCTCGTGCTCGTGTATCCGGTTGTTGCGTTGTGTTGTGTGGTTTCTGCGTACTTATCGCTGACTGTGTCTGATGTTTGTTGTTGACTGTAGCTGGCGTAATTAAGTTCGTGCGTTCGTACGACCTTCCCGAAACATTTTATAGACTTTGACTTCCTAAATAAAACTTGTCCTGCTCACTCGTACAACATTTGTACAACATTCTTCATTCTTGGTATTTCCTTATTTTGGACCAATTAAAGCGATATCGGTTTAATCGTGATTGGAATCTTGCCAGTAAAACTAACGATGCATTCTATTCAACCATTACCTTCTCCGTTCCCGCCAAGCACGCCAAAAGCCCGCCAGTTTTTGTTTGTTTGTCAGTCTTCAGTCTTCTTGTCAGCCAGAAGCAAACCAGTCGCCAAGTTAGACAAGCAAGAAGAGATGAAGCGCGGACGCGAAGAAGAGTGCGGCTACGCAGAGCAGGAGGCGCAGCAGAGCAGAGCTGCTGGCGCCACGTTCTCCCCTGTGCACCCGTCTTTCCACGCGCAGCATGGCGCCCCCACGTTCGGGTCCATTTCGCCCTGGAAGCAGCAGCCGCTGGTCGGCGCTTTCCAGCGCTTCGCCAAGCCAGTGCCGATGAAGCGGCTCCGAGACCGCTCCGTGCCCATCGGTAAGACTAAGACCTCGCTCTCACGGAGTGCATTTGCTGTCTGTCTTTATTTGGCTGACTGGATGCATTTGCTCATTGGATGGTTGGTTGTAGACGCGATGAGCCGCATGATGTCAGCTGCGGTCACGAGCGCGAGGATGAAGAAGCACAGCGCGCAGATGCTGGCGATGTCGATGCTCCCCGCGGCCAACAGCGCGTGCTGCGCTGTGTGCGAGAGTGGAAAGAGGACCCAGGCCGCGCCGCCTGCGCTGGACCGGTGCTCGTACTGCGAGAAGCTCATGGGAGCGTGCTGCCGCCGCGACTGCGAAGGCTGCTTCAGCCAGTTCTGCTCGCTGTGCTCCACACTCAAGTACGTTTTCATATCGTGTGTTATTGAACCTGTTGTGGTGTTCAGCAGTTTACTTACTTGTGATGCTGCGTTTGCGCTTTTCACTTTCCCCTCCTTCTGTAGCTGCGACCAGCAATTCGACCGCGTGCTCTGCTGGACCTGCAACGATGCGAGCATTTAGATGCATTCCGCTCTGTACATTTCTCCACCACCACCACATTAATTTCTAACTTAAATGTTGCGTTATCTTTTCTTTCATCGGTGTACCTCTTGGGAGCTCGATAGTGCTGGGGATTGGCTGCGTCTTCTCTTCTCCCACTCTCTCGGTTAAGTCTAACTGAATGTGCCACTGGTGGTGACAGCGACCGCGTCGTCAAACAGGAAACGTCGGACCATTTCGTGCGCGACGTGCGGCTGATCGCGAGGCACCATCTACAGGTTATTCGTAACAGGAGGAGACACATACAGAGAGAACGACGTGGGCAACGATTCGACACTCAAGAACAGCAGCATCGTCACAGTCGCTCGCTGAAAAATCGCTGCGTAGCGATCGCTGGCGGTATGGACTATTGGCAAAACTGCATCGCTCTGACGCCGAGGCAAACCGCTCTGCCAAGATGCGGAGTTGCGCTTCGATCGGCCCGAGGAGGTCCTTGTCGTACGTGTTTGAAGCTGCGAAATCCACAAACGAGTCCACCACCGACCTGGGGGAGACAACGCCATTCCCGATCCCGACCCCCTTCAGGAACGGTCCCCACCGCGGCGTGTCTGTTCTGAGCAAGTGTTGCGCCAAGTCCGGGACGTAGTGACCACCGTAGCTTTCGCCAAAGATGTAGAAATCGTTGGTCGCGAGCCCTGGGTGGTTGAGGAAGAACTCGTCCAGGAACGCCGCCATGTTCTGCGCGGACTCCTCGTGGGTCCAGAAGTTGTCCGCATCCGGATCACTGAACCCCGTGCCTCTCGGCTGATCGAGGAAGATCACGTGGGCGAGCGATGTCCACGAGTGCGGGTTGAACGAGGTTCGGTTTGCTTCATCGTCGAAAATGCACGGACCGAGCTCAAACAACCCGCCGACAAGTCCTGAGCATCCAGGACCACCCGAAAGCCACAGAATGACGGGGACATCGCTGGGATCAGCTCCAGACTTCGAGGACTCGTAGAAAATGTAGCACAGACCGCTCAAAAAGCCCGTCTCCTTCTTCGCTTGTTCTCCGCAGAGAGAAGTTGACGACGGGGATGCATCATCATCTGGTGACAACGCGCTTGCGGCTGTGTACAGCTTCCTGTCCAGCACCCTCGCTGAGGAGCCCATGACGCATGGCGTGCACAACACCAGGAGAAGCTCACGCATGCGCATGGTCTGCCTGCGCGCCTCGCCGCGGACTCTCGTTAATGGAAGGTGTTTGGAGCAGGCATTCTGTGGATGTGACCTTTCACGAAGGACTGGTGAGCTGAAACCGATACAAGAGCCATTCGAATTCGAAGTTGTCAAAAGCGCCAAGATCCTGTTTGCATGTATTACGTGAAAAGCTCGTCGTTGGAAATTTCACCATCTCGATCCTTCGCCCAGCTAAAAGAAAATCGACTCGAACGACCTGTCCCCCTGCTCGTGACTTGGAATGACATGTACACCATCGGTGGGAACGAAGTTCTCCGCATCATCGCCATCGTCCAGGTAGAATGGCGTGTTCCTTGAATCAGCTATGGCTTGTGCTTGATGACCGTATCGGCGCATTAACTGATCATCCACAGTCAAGCGGGTTCTGTTGAGCTGTCCGAACAAAGGTGCTTTGGAGTTGAGCCCCAGCTGTAGCAGATGAAATGAGCTCAGCACAATACTGCAATTCGGAATGGAAGATGGAGTTGTTATGCGTACCTTTTCCCGCACGAATGACTTGAAAAATGGCCTCGATTCGATATTTGACGAATTCAAAATCGCAGATTCGGAGCTGGCGTTGATCTTGATTGGTCTTGGCGGTGCTTGTGCAGTTTCGCAGCTTGACGATGTTGTAACTTTTGCTTTGATCGCTGATTGGCCGCTGGTGAGATCTGGAAGATTCAGGCTCGACTTGTTTGGCTTGATTTTGCCACTCGAGCCTTGAACGTCAGTCTTGCTTTTTGTCGGCTGGCCACCTTCCAAAGCCGTCCTCTTGGTAAACCGGAAGTGCGCGAACATATTCTCTGCAGCTTTGCGTTTTGTGTCGTATTTGAGTGCGCCAGTGGCTTGTTTTCTTTCGTTTGCTCCAACACCAGTGCAAATGGCATTGCGGTTGCCGGACGGGATGGCATGGATCAATTTCGGAGGGATCTTTGTCAGGCAATCTCTCTCGTCCAAACTCTTAGGTTGCCGCTTGCTTCCTGGATCTACCCCGACTTCAGCACTGGAAATGCGGAATGTCCCGTGGTCGAACAGCGTTGGTGTTTCTTTGCTGGTGGATGTATGCTGCGCTGGATTGTCAAGGCGCTGCTGGTATCGATCATTTGTTGAAGTGGCGAGCGATTCTCCTGCGGGAACTTGGCGGAGATACTGAAAAATACTCTGCTGTTTTGCCGATTTCTGATGCCGCTCAAGCTTCTTGATCTCTCTCAGCAACTTGCTATCACAGTTTGAGAATGCTGGGTTCGATTGGCTTCCTTCGAAGCAGCTTGTGTGGATTTGGGCATTCCTCGTCGGTGTTGTCTTGGCTGAGAGTTGCGGCATGATGTTGGCTATCAAACCTCGATCAGTCTGAGTGATTTGTCCGTCCTGCTGTAGAGCAACTTCAAAACGCTGATCCACCCCGGCAAACTGATCGTGGAAGACTCGGACATAAATGAACCGATTGTTTTCTTTGAGAGCCTTCGTAATCTCAACGTCGAACGTTGACCCCGCTTGAACACCTTCGCGGAAAAGAAGCAGCAGATCTGGAACCCAGACGAGCAGAGTGCACGTTTGCGCGATATCTGAATCACTGGGCTGTGGTGGATGGCGAGTACCTGAACGGTTTCTCTTCACGGCAATTTGCATCGCTTCATCCAGCATTGACGCTGACGCAGAAAAATCTGCAATCAACGAAGCTTTCTCGATCAAGGTGGAGCAAAACTGGATGTCACGACTGATGTGCTTCTTCAGATTTTCTGGGTCAGCGCTTGCTAGTTGGCGGAGAGTTCGCACGCCCGCGTACTCAAGAGACTTGGCAACTCTTATGCCAACTCCTTCGATTTGGTGCAGACACATGACGCCTCCACTTTCATCCCATGAGCGCAGTTTCACACAGCGCCACAAATTGTGTGCGATCGATATCGCTTCTCCGTGGTTGTGGTGTACCATGAGCTCTACCACGGCTACGCAATAAAAAGTTTAGATACCGCCCAAAGACCAGTGCATTCGTTCATTTAGTCAAACGCTTACCTCTCAATACCCGCTCGGCGCCTTCCATGCACTCCAACATTTCAGCGAACAAAGGCTCGTCTTGAAGTATGAGTCTTCCAATTCCAGCTTGAATGAGGACGTTGGCCTTCATTTCGGTGGAATTTACGACGCTCTTGATTGCAACACCCTTCACACGATATCTGATTTTGCCATCGTTGAGCTGGTTCAGGATCTTCTTTTCACTTCGTCGCAGTGGGTGCTGCTGAATCTCTTCGCACCTCGCCAGCAGCTGCAAGAGGTGAGACGTGCTTAAGGGAGCCTGAGCCAGACGTGATATACTTTTCACAGTGTCCAGTCCTAGATAGTGCTGGCTCATCAACGTGCCCAGCCTGGTTGGTTGAAGAACCTCTGCGTCATCGCTCACTGAAATCATCTTGCTCTCGTAAAGTAGTTTTAGCGAATTGTCAACAAGTTGTTGGATTCGACTGAGGGAACGAGTCTGTTCGCATCTTGTCGCGAGAAATGTTGACTATTTCAACCATGGAGTGCGTCAGAAATGGTGGCGTAATTTGACATCGATCATCAACAACACTCTCACCTCCACCCAATCTCTGGCTTCGATCTTCCTGCGCACTGATGATAGTCGTGTTATGACGAGATCAATTACAAATTAGCCACAGCAGATGTCCTCACCTGTGCCAAGAACGATCTCGCAGTTCAAACTTTCGTGCAAGTAGTTTGCTATCGAGCTCTCGATAAAAAGATCGGCTGGATTGCTGCGTCGAACGTCACAGTTAGAAATGAAGCACATCTTCTGGAACGGCTCGGATTTGTCTACCTGCAAAGCTGCTGATACTTGTCGACCATCTTTCTTTCTGTCATGATCACTGCAACCCCGCAACTACACAAAATCTTCAGTCATTTTTCCTGCAACGAGATCGTCCCTTCAAAGCAGATTTGCATACCTGTCGAAGCCTGGTCGTCCCGCTCTCCCGGTCATTTGGAGAATATTACTTGGGTGTTGTTCCTCATAGCCTGAATCGCCGTGGTAAATCTGAGTTGATTTTATGATGACAAGGCGAGCAGGCTACACTAGTATTGAGCAAGGTCTGTCAGGAAACGCATAAAAAGACGAGCACAGTGGCACAGCTTACCAGATTGACTCCGACTGCGAGAGAACTGGTACAGCTGTCAACCATGTAGAATATTGTCAGAAGTAAAATCCTATCCAGCGCAAAAAGCAGTGACATCACCATAAAATTGGTAGATGGCCTTCGCGAAACAATTCTTCAGTGATGCTTCTATGAACCATCAAATTGTTAGTTCGCTCCCAAGCGATCACGCAACGATTGCAGTCGACACTACCTTTCTTCAGGTTTGAGAGCAGCATGATGATATCCGATTCCACGGCGCAGTCCGGTAAGCCATCGCTGGTCAACTGAAATCTGAAACGATGTCATACCGGTAAGTAAATGACTGCCAACTCCAGACGCAAATTACGTTTGCTTACCTTTCCAGCTTCTTCGAGTAGCTTTTGGTGTGAACATTCAAATTAGTAAGACCAGCAGAGCAGCTTCGAGAGCCTTTCGTACCTTTTTGCGTGCAGAGTTGGTGGTAGGTATACTGCCATTGGTGTACGCTGACAGCAATCTACAATGGACATCGTGAGATTATGACCATTCCGATCAGCAAGTCAAAAATTTGCTCCGTACTCAGCGAGACGCATCGCGGATTTCCTTGAATTGCAAAACACCAGCGTCGGTTTGCCGCTGGAATACTTGCGAATGAGTGCGTGAACACTGCTGTCCAGGTTTCTGCGATAACAAAAATGAGCCACTCAAGCCTTGGAAGCGACCTTACATGTTGGCAGCCAACGTACCGTTCAAACAGGAAAGGGTTCGCTGCACTATTGTAGCCAACCACATGATACATCAAAGGCGCTGTTGGACGAGCAGCGATGTTAGTTCCCGTAGCAAAGGCTCTATACATGGTAAGTGCGACGTTTTTTTCAACACACCTGGTCGATACTCGCTCCCGAACTTGGAAACAAAAGTCAGTTTCTTTACAAATGCCACTTGCATATTTGAAGTCTACATACTACCTGGAAGAGCATGTCGCTGGGACAATGAATCCACTTTGCAACATCCGCAATGTTTGAGAAAGTTGCCGACAACCCAACGACGCGCCTAATCACAACCCAATGAATGAAGGCGCTCTACAGTAGTCCATCCATACAACAAGGTTGGACGTACAGTCTTTCATTCGGATGTCCACTGTTTTGCGAAGCAGACATTTTTGACATATTCATCATCCGACAAATCACGCTTTCTAGAACTGCCCCTCGAGAGCCATCTCCAATTTGATGGATTTCGTCGACCAGCAACAGGTTGACAGAGACTGCGATGCTCTGTGTAGTAAGTATGACAGAAGATCAGTAAATGACATTACACTTACAGAAGCAAGGAGCTAAATTACCTGATCGAAGGGAGGAGTTCTCGTCATCGCATCCCACTGGAGCGGTGCTTTGCACATTATCACCTCTTCACAAATATCAGCGGAGGAAAGTAGCTCACTAACCTTTTCAGCGGTACTGAGGAGTACATCGGCATCGACTGCTTCATCGCCGTCATCTGGACTCAAATCACTCGACAAGTCGACGAACTTCATGCTCAGCGTGATCTCCCCAAAGCGGGCACTCCAGTCATTCAGTCTAAATGGCACACAAATATCCGCATCGTTAAGAGCAGCTATTTTCCGCATCTGACCATGCCCAACGTCACCTTTCTTGCAGCAGCGCCTTCGTTGGAGCGATGTACAGCGCTTTTGATCTCGTCACACGACGCTTCTCAAAGATCCGGAGGAAAGCCGCTTCAAACACGGTAGTTTTCCCCGAGCCTTTTGACACCCGCAAGCGAGTCAGCACAAATTTCTCCATCACGTTACCCCACCACACACTACGAATCGTACCTGTTGGTGCGCAAACAACGAGATTCTCTTCCGATGTGAACGCCGCCGGCAGCACCTGCTGCTGCACTCTGTTCATGCGCTGGTACTTGAAGCACGGCAGCATGTGGGCGGGGAACACGCTGCGCAATTCCGCATTCTGGTCGGCTGTGTCTTCTCCCATCGTTGATGTGTGTACGCTGCGTATCGAATTGCAGAATGCGGGTGTTGGGTCCAAGTTCAAGAGCGCTTTTCAGGAGTGATGATCGCAACTTCAACATGAGGCTCTAAGTTCGCATCAAATTTGTTAGGTTCGCATGGTGTTCTAACCACGCCAACACAGGTTTGACAGCACGAACTGTGCAGCCGTCTCCAAGATGGCTTCGAGATGGCATCGCGCGATCGCTTCGCGTTCCGGGAGGATCACTCACGTGTTGCGTACCACGTTGCTGTTGACTGCGCAGTCTGGCTACGGCTGTGCAAAGGAAGTGTTGCTCAAATCGTATCTGAATGCACGCACGTGGATGTTCAAGTTGAATGTTATGAATCTGATTTATTTCTACCTCACAGCTTTATCTTGGGAGAAAGCCCCAGCGCTTGCTATTTGCTTGCGTCTTGTGGCGGCTGTACAACGCAGTCGCGCGGCGTCCGCGCCTCGTGCTCGTGAGCGAAATCAGCGACGAGTTGGTAGACTGACCAGTGCTTGGCGTCTTCCACGAATCGAGCAGCGAGTATCGGCGCTCGGACCCGAGCTCACTTGGAGGGACGACACTGTTTCGCGCGGCATTCCCATTGGTGGGGCGTGTCGGTGGGTAGCCACCCAAATAGGACATATTGCTGGATGGTGGAGGCTGCTGCTGGCCCTCGAGGGCCCTCACATCTGGCATACTTCCACGATGGGTGCTCGGCTCATCAATGTCGATACTGTATTCAGCAGCCTTCGCAGCGTGGTAGTCCGTGTGTGCAGGCTCGTAGTTTGCGCGCAGAGTCGACTGCCGAAGAAGTTTCGGCGACGACAATGGAGACGGGTTCGACGCGTTACCTTTGAATCGAAAGCTTCGAGGGGCTGGTGCCTCAGTGACTTCGAACTTCTCTCCGTCGAAATTGATGCTCTTCGGAGGTGCTTGAATTCGCTCTTCCTGCTCAGCTTCGTCCTCACGCTCGTCATCAACCACAAAAGTGCCATTGTAGGTCGAGTTTGCTCTCTCGTCATCAACGTTGAAGCTCATCACACTCATCGACAAGTCCTTGCTACGACCGCCTCCGATTTCTGTGTCGTAAAAGCTGCTCGGCGGTGGCGCGCGTTTCTCATCTTCTCGGACTTTTTTTTTGAAAGACTTTCGGCTCTCAGTCAAAGTCGCGTTGAGCCAGCGCGTGCTCGTTCTTTCCATGAAGCTGGAAGAAATGAAGCTCTCGTCCCGCCCACGCTCGCTTTTCACGATACGAAGAATACGATTGGCGTTGCTGATCACGGCGTTGTCAGTGGTCGGCTCCTTGTTCTCCACCAGTGTCTCCAAAAACTTCACCATCTCTGGATAATACGTCAAGTCACGTAGGAGGAAATCCGAGTCTGGTTTACTTGATCCATCAGCCGGCGGAGTGCTGCGAACTTCCAGAATGCGGCGAACCAACTTCAACAGAGCCGGGATATCAGGATGCTGCATTGTAATTCGGCAACTGAGCAGCTCCAAAAACTCGCGCGAAACCATCTCTGGAAACTGAAGCAAGCGACGGGCAAGACGAAGAACGCAGCGATACGGGAAGATTTGCACCATGTGCGAGTTGCAGTGGCGCACTAGCTTCACAATTTGGTCCGGGATCTGACTATTTGCGATGCTCTCTTCGATGTCGAGAGGGGCTCGTAGAAGGTACGTCATTGCTGTGGTCAACTTCTCCACCTCGTCAGCAATCGCTTGAATCTCCGCGGGCGGGCTCTGAAGATCAATCGTGACGAGGCTGTCCCACTTGGTGCGCCACAGCTGGAAGAGAAGCTCGAGGTTGTGGGCTGGGTTCGTCAACGCTTCAGGATCTGGGCGTGAAAGGAAGCGATCGAGGTACAATCCGGCCACGAAGTTGTTCGGATAGCGAACATAATCCGTATCATCATCGAGAATGACCGAGTCGCGCTTCGCGAGCGAGCGCTCTAGTCGGTTTCTGCAAATGATTTCGTCCAGCTTCTTTCGAACCTCGGTTCTCCAGTGCGAGTTCCAAATCAGATCGCTCTTGTCGTGGTTGTCGTCGAAGAACTTGGACGCTTTGGTGTAGTCCAGATGGATTTGGTACACGAGGGGGTACGGGAGAAATCGGCAGAGTCCGCTGTACATTTTCTCTCGCAGCGTAAAGTCTTTCTCGAAAAGCGCGTAGAGGATCTCGAATGCCGGTCCTCGCAACGCATCCGCGCGAAGAAAGTTTTCGTGGAGCACGTGCTGCTTGGATTGAAGCGCGACACCAAGAACTTCGACCCAAAGCCCACTCGACTCGACGTATTCGGCGATGCTGAGGCATGTATCGCAAAGCTCTGCTAAGCACGAGAGCGCGAAAAAGGCTTGGTCGTATCCAAGGTGATCGGTGATGACTTGCAAACTCCATGTGAATTGGCAGAACGGAACAAGCATCTTCTCCAAGTTGCACTGGAAACCGCAGATCTTGTTGAGGATGAGAAGCGCAAGCTCTTGACGAAGCAAGTACTCGGTGTTGCCAAACTCGTTTTCCATTCCAGCTGGAAGACCGTCGGTGTTTCCTTTCTTGTTGAACCCGTACGTTGACAGCGACCGCCGTGACGAGATGGAAAAGCCCTTCTCTTCAGCAACTTTGTCGAACGGGAGGAGATATCTGCCCAGCGTTGCGACAGAGATTGATGCGTTGACAGGGTCCAAGTCGTCCACATGTTGCTCCAGGCAGTCGACAAAGGATACCATAAACGCTGGGACATCTGCCAATACGCTGAGGCACTCGAGAGCGGGGAGAGTGTCCGTGTAAAGACCGAGGCTTGGATCTCGGTTCTCATTCAGGAAGATGAAGATCGACTCCAAGAAATCTCTCGCCGAAGTTGCATCCAGATAACTCTCGAGGGAGTTGGGGTTCTCTTTCGCTTTCTCAAGGAGAATGCTCAGATATATCCCTCCAACGACAGGCTCGTCCTTCACGCAGTCGTACATGTAGTTCATCGAGCTTTCCAGGAAAGACAACTCGTCACCATTGGTGTCCATGCAGTATTCTTCGATAACCTGCATCAACTCCGAGCGCATACTCTCGTTCCAGATGCAAGTCGGTTCGCGGACTTCGGAAAGCAAGATCTCGCAAAACTCTTGCCCAGTCGGTTTCTCGAGGTAATCCAAAAAGTCGACCGGGAGCAAATTCGCGAGTGCGTCCAATGCTTTCGATCGGCTGTCGCCACTCAGTCCCAAAGCGATAGCTTTGATTGCGAGAAAAGCACTGTCCAGCGTTTCGCGTTCCTTCTTGTGCTGAGCAATGCCGGTGTCTCCATATCGATACGCGCTCGCTCCTTCTCCAGACGTCAGCATGAGGTACAGCCCTTTCCAGAAGACTCTTGTTGACTCCACAACTCGGTTTTGAAGTTCGTGTGATCGACAAAGAGCCGAAATGATTTCAAAAGAAATCTTCTGAAGCTGCCACGGCTGGATGTTCTCGAACGATAGCATGAGCTGATCAACCAGAATGTAGATGCGCTCCCCATGCTTGTCGTTGCTCGTTTCAGCTTCAGCTTGAGAGTTGTACTCAGCAGCGGTAAAAAACGTTGAGATATCGTCCTCGTCGGTCCCAAAATCAAAGCGACTTCCCGGTGGAGCTTGAGTTCCCCCTCCTCCCCCTCCGTGAGCGAGAGATCGAATTCCTTCGTCAGACGCAAGAATCAGGAGCAATATCGAGAAGATATCCTCTTTGGCGTCAGCATCTCGGCCAAATGCGTGATGCTCAACCGCGTCGAGAAAAATCTCCCAGAAATTCTCGACTCCCAGGAGCAGGGCAATGTTCTTTGGCGCAGATTGAGTCAACTCCAGAAGAATCTTTCTTGACATTTCTTGGAAGACTGGTGACGAACCTTGCTCTTGAGTGCCATCCGCGCCAATCGGTGGTGCGAGCAACGATATCAGCAAGTCGAGAGTCTTGGACTCAAACGAGAAGAACTGGAACTTGAATTTTTGCAGAAGAATCAGCTGAGCTTTCAGGATGCAATCAATCACTTCGTCTGCTGTTCGCCCGAGGTCCATTTCATCTTTCCGACCAAGTCGGCTGCTCAACGTGTCGAATGCGCTCCGTACAGTTGTCACCTCGACTCCTTTGGTGCACAATTCTCGATATCTCTCACGAAGATCAGCCAGCGTGTACAGCATCTCTTCATCCCAACCAAAAACCTTGAACGCTCCAGTGTCATCAAGGGAATCAAGCCCCCTCGCTTGACGCCGAATCAAGTAACGCCACTTCTCCTCAATGCTGCCCATCAAGATCAACGGCTGCTCGATCGCATCGACTTCGGTTTCTGACTCGACCAAGGTTGACAGGTAGTAGCCGCTGCAATAAACGTCGTGCGAGAGCTCCACGTAGCTGACAGGAGGAATCGGGATGTAGCTGTACGTAGCTCCGACATCGCGCTCCAGATCCTCTTTAAACTCTTCAATGTGCTCTTGAACCATCCTTTGCAGGTGATCTCGCATCCCAGCAGACCACAATACACGCTTGTCAGCTTTCCGGAACGTGTAGATATCAGCAAATACTTCAGCAGACTCCGTGTCGAGGATCGTAATCAAAGACTCGGGAAGCAAATCCAGAAGATAGCTCTGACCTTTGTACCGCTCTTCTGACTTCTGCATCCGGTGGATTTTCTTCAGCAGCTTGGCTTCGTAGGCAAAACTCTGGTCGTCGCTGTTTTTCGCGTTGGGGTCCGCAGCGAACATGAAGAAAAACACTCCGCAGGAGAAAAGCTTCTCGAGTACGGCGTCGCTGAAAGACAAGAGAATTTCACACACCAGCTTGTGGACCACCGCGTTGTCAACCAACAAGAGTTGAGCGAGCTTCGCAACTGACGACGGCTCTGATAGGATACTGTTCGTCAACGGCAACGGCCACACGTTCGCAGAAGTCGACGACGCAATTTTCTCATTGAACACAAAGTTTCGCAGAATTCCCAACGCGTACGTCGTCGTTTCCAGAAGATCGATCGACTGGTCAGGTAGCTCCATCCACCGCAACTCTGGGAATTCAGCGAGCGATTTCCAAACATGAGCGTCCTCACCAGCCTCCGCATGCTTTGAGCAACAGCACACGACCACACCAAAATTGTGCTGACGCCTGCTTGCTGAATCTTTCTCAAGGAACTCCTTCAGCTCGACCACTGTGAACGGACCATCGATCGCGCTGTCACTCTCAGACTCATCAACCATGTGTTTCGCGCTCCATTTGAGATTGAACCGCGAGTTCCCAATGAAGGACATCCCTGCAATCGGTAAGGATGATGTCGAATCTCCATTGACTTCCATCAAAGGAATGTCATCGTCATCTTCACCGATTGTGGTATCTCTTCCAATCTGCTGCCGCCCGTGTTGAAGTTTTCCTCGATGACCCAGCAAGGCAAGATGCAAGATGATCTGGATGATTCTCTTCGAGCAAAACTGCTCCGTCGCTGCGTTCGCGAAGCTCATCTGAAACATCAGCTCCACGATGTCTTGGATTTCCCCAGAGACGAACGAGTTGTTCAGCAGCTGAACCAGAAACTTGGCACGATTGCGCGAAATCTCTCGGACGCTTGGGAAGACTCGAGCAATCTCGATCAAAATCTTCAGCATCCAGTAGCAGCTGTCTTCCGACTCGCTGCTCTTTGACAGACATTGAGACGAGTCTGATAGACTGCCTGGCATTCCAATCGCTCCATAGTGCACCAGTTTGCCGAGGTGCAAGTTTTCCAACCAGCATTGATACACGTCGTTGAAAAACGTCAACGGTGATTTCGCGATCTCCACGCTCGCGTGAAAGAGATCGGCTGATTCGCCGTTAGCAATTGGACTTTTCGGGCGGATCCCGTTTGAAGAGTCCAATCCACTCGCGACTTGATCCAGCTGAAGAGTCCCATCCTTGATCTTTTCATGAAGCACGCGGAGGTAGAACCGCCCAGCTTGCGGCTCCTTGCTCAAGCACTCATACTCAACGCGAAACTGCTTGTGGTTCCACTTTGGATCTGCAGCTGGTTTCAGCGATGACCCGATGGATTGAGACGAGCTCGAAGGCAACAACGCAGCCTTTTTCCAGGAGTCGAAGTCTTGAAGGGCGTTCTTCAGAGCAACCTTGAGCTCCTTTCGGGCTTGGGCATTCCAAATCAAGTCCGGTAGCACGTAGTCCTTCTGGAGCAGATCTGCGAGAAGTCCAAGATCTGACGCTGATTCTCCCGAATAGTTCATTCTGCTGTTGTCTTCTTTGACTTTCACAGGGCTTCCATTGCTTTCGAGTGAACTCGAAAGTACTTGCTGCTGCATCCGCTGGATAAACCACGCCGTGGCGCTGTTCTTCACTTCATCTTTGCTCGTCTTCGAATGATTCTTCGTGTCAGCCTTGTGCTTCCGCTCACGTTCTTTCTGGATTTTCTTTCTTGTCGCGACATGCGAGATCATTCGGAGGAAGCCATTTGGTAGTATCCTCAGCAGCATTTCGTACGATGGTTTGTGGTGCACAATCCATATCGCGCCAATGAATTGATACACCTCTCGACCATCTTTGCTTGGATGGAAGAATGCTCTCTGGAGATCACACAGCGTTTGACCACTCTCCAGAGCTGCATCGCAGATTCGCTGTCGAACCTTCGCATCTCCATGATCAACAAGAAGCTTCAAAACGGAGATCGCCGTCACCATCACGCCGGTGTTCTCATTTTGTCTTGCAAGCTCCATAAGCCGAGCGTGCTGGGAGCTCAAAGCCTTGACAATCGCGTCAAAGTGACTGTTATCGGTGCTCAGACGGGTTGTAGACAGCACTTCAAGGAAAAGCTGCAGAACCGCAATTGAGCAATTCGCCTTCTGGAGATTCAGAATGTCCACCAGCTGCTGGAATAGCTTCTTGTGCTCGAACACGAGATGACGGTTGTTCTTCTCAGCAAATTTGTTCGCTGATAGCCGCGACCGATCCGCAATCAGAGAATGCAAGGCGTTGATGGACCACAGCGTTGACGTGGGCTCGCCTGACGCCACGAGTTTGATCAAGATATCCGTGATCGCTGAGATCTCGTTGTGTGCTTCAGAAACCATCTTGTAGCAACCATCGGCAATTCGGCAGAATGCGTCGAGAATAATCGAGACCTCGTTCACTCGGACTGGTGGTTTGCACGATTGCTCGAGCTAAAAACACAAAGAATTGAATTTCAGTCAGTCAGCAAAGCCGGCTAATGAGAGCGGATACGCACGTATTGTGCAGCACTTACCAAAATCGACATTCCGCGCAGAATCGATCCGAAATTGAGCTGGGAGAGTCGACTCTGAAGAGCCTTTCCAGAGAAGTCGTCCGCGCGAACATTCAGGTTCATGTTTTCGAATGCAAACATGACCTTGTCCGTGGCAGAAGTCGATGCTAATCCTTCTTCTTTGGCTTTCTCGATTTCCTTGGTGAGCTCGGAGTGGGCAGGGACGTACAGCCCTTCGTGGTTCAGGTAGAAGTAGCACTCTAGTTCATCCGTCAGCAGTGATCTAGCAGTCATCCTCGGGTTGATTTTTGAGAATTCGCTGCCGAAGGAAACACCCCAGTTGTTGATGAAGCGATAGCCGTCGTACAACACTCCCAGGAAAGCGTCTGGGTCAGATGGAGCGTAAACCAATCGAGATCCGTCGCTGAATTCCAGAGCAACAACGGTCTCGTTGTTCTCCATCTCAGGGCGTGGTGCAACAACGCGGCGCAAATTTCGGAGCGAGTACGTCTTGTCGGAAGTGCTGTCAACCTCGCGAATGCTTCCATCGACCACGCAAATCTTCTTCCGACGATATCTGGTTGATCCGTGCCTTCCTGTCCTCTTTTGAACGTCAAGCCAGCTGAACGAATCGAGGCGGTCTTGGTCGATTAGCACTTTCGTTTGCTGCTTTGGTAGTTGGTCTCGAGTCACGGATCGCAAATGGATGCCAATCGCGCCGGCAAGATCCTTCACCTTCTGCACGATCACTTTCGCTTGATCAGAGTACAGGTACTTGAGTTTCTTCTTCACAGTCAGGACGAGCGCATCCGGGTCGCTGGTAGCCTCGACAATTTCTTCAATTGATCTGAACTCGAACTCGTGGGTCTGACGATTCATCACGCGAACAATGATCAGCGCTCTTGGAGTAAGGTAGAAGTCACTCTTCTCTCGCTGCCCACTTGAGGTACTGAAAATTCCACTGAACTGGTAGCACTCCATGCTGTACACGCGTTTGAACTCATCGAAACTTCCAATCATGTGGCTCATGAGCTCTTGCAAGAAAACATTGCGGCAGCGGTACCGAAGTCTCAAGAAGATGGGTTCGTCGTATTGATCCAGTCGCTTCTTCAAGGAGCCGCACGATGATTCAATGAACAGCCGATATTGACGCAGCAATACCTCTGGGTTCTGGACCGCAACGCCACCACCACCACCCGTGCTCCCGCTCGACGATATCGAAGATAAACTGTTTCGTCGAATGGAGTTGTAGCTGTTCCGTCGCGACAAAATGCCATTTTGTCGACCCGAGAGCACATTGTTTCCGCGATTGCTGCCGATGCCACCATAGTTCACGCTCTCGCCAAAAGTCAGCGAATGGTGCGGAACTTGTCGATTGCGAGAGCTTCCCAGCTGGCTGCCTCCAAAGTGAACGAAATATGGGTTGTTCGTCATTCGGCTCAGAAGACCAATGCACGACTCGACGGTAAGCAGACTTGGAAAACCGAACAGGATGCGCTGCAGCATTCGGTACTTCGTTGACAAGTTCTGATAAAAGCTCAGCGACAGCTTCTCGTGCTTGGCGACGTCAGTCTTCACCAGCGACAGTACCAGGCGGCAAAGCATCATAGTCGGTAACTCTGACAAGTACTTGTGAGTCTGTATAGCGCAACAAGAGTTTGTTAGATTGAAGACCAATTGTAATGCATTTCAAACTGCGGGTATATCTTACCGAGGTATCTTCATCAAAGAGCGACAGAAGCTTTTGCTGGAAGGGACTGCTCGATAGCAAGATCTCACGGCAATGGATTTTGTGGGATTTCGAGTCCATCAGTCGCTGTAGAACCATCAGCATCCAGTAAACTGAGACAGACGCCCCACACGACAGTATTTGAGTAACCACGCCCATGTTCCCCAGGTACTCCGCTCGTTGCTGCACAATACAAAAGCAACACATTAGATTCACGATGACGCAATAGTTGCAAAATGGACGCAATCAAGCAAACTCACCTCCACAAGGATTCTCACAAACTCCTTCATAGCTGGGGGTGCTTGAATCAATCGATACAGAGCTTGCAGGTAGGTCGAGATAAATTCATGGTCGGCTCCATGACGTGTAACGATCTCGTGAAGTTCTCGTGCAACAACAAGCGTTGCTTTCTCAAACGGCTTGTTGGGCTGCGCAATTACGCCAGGAGTGGGAGTGTTCACATTCAGCTCCAACGCCAACAAGTGCAATTCTTCGTCAAGACCTTTCGGTAGCTGCCGCTGCGATCGGACAGTTTTCCCGAAGCCGTGACTGACAAGTGACGCCAAAATGCTTGATTGAACAACCCGAAGCTCGCGATCCGTGGTATTCACCTCTTTTCCAGTACTGACAAGGAGGTTTCCCCCTTCAAGCTGGATAATCTTTCGCGGAAGCATGCGCATCCATTCCGGGTGGAAAGTTGTCACCACGTCGACCTGATGGTTTCCCAATGCGTGGCAGGACGCCAGCAACTCGCACACGATTTTCTCGCTGTGCACGCTGTTGTAGGTGCGCCGAATCCCATCCACGTACAGCACTTGGAACGACTGAGGCGAGTCGCGGAAGAGGATGATGCTGTAGATGCGAGACAGCGGACGACTCGAGATCACGGTTTCAGAATCCACCATCGACTCGGTGATGTACTTCTCGGACACGGACAGCAATCGAGGTGCAGACTTCTTTGGCGACAGCGAGATCTTCTGGACTTGATACTGAAACGATGTTCCCTCAGCCAAAGACGTTCCAGTCTCGTCCTTGCACGCTGCCTCCATCGTCTTCTTTCGATACTCGTTCACTTGCATGCCGTACGATCTCACCACGCGCTGAATCGCCTGCGCCAGTTCCGTTCGCTTTGGTACGATGAAGAGACTCGAGTTGTCCGAGTGGTTCAGACTGATTGCCGCATGGTCGTCACAGATCAGATCGATGGAGACCAAACTCGTATACGGGATGTGGGACATCAGCTCGCCATCGCTGTCTTTTTGGTAGATCCCGTCTGGTCTCACCTCAATGACGCATGGAGATTGCACGCCTCGCTTATGGTACTTGAAGCTCTGGAAAGCGTGGGTCTGCAGCTCGGGGCGAGTGATTTGGCCCGCCGATCTCGCCTCGTGCAAACTGCGGAGCCGCATGAGGCACACCAGCACTTCCATTCGAAATTGGCATCGGTAGACCGTTTTCTTGACTCGGTGCCGTGGCGTGTAGATGATGAAATCCTGCAAAACGGGATTGAGAAAGAAGTCGATGTTAGCGCAAGTTTTCATTATGCTGTCAGCGTAAATGACAGCACAAAGATATCAATGGCAGCGCACACACATACGTACCGATTCGCCTTCGACAATGCTCGCAGTATCCACATCTTCGTATCGCCAGCTGTTGGTGGGCTGCCTGTTGTCCAGATCGTAGGTGTAGAAACCCGTCTCAGCGAAGCAGAGCACGCGCTCCTTCGTGACAAAGCTGCCCACTTTGTGCACCATGAACCGCGCCACGATCCGCTTCATGTCCGCCTTCGCCATGTTCTTCGCGCTTGTTTGTCTCTTCTTGTTGTTGTAGTTGTTGTTTTCTATTCGCTCTCGTGTTTGTCACTCGCTCGCCTGCGCTGACACCGCTCGTTCGTTTCTGAACGCGAAAAACACAAGCAGATCGGTGAATGCTCGCAGCGGATTTTCTAGTCTTCTTCGCTCACTTCGGTGATCTTCCTGTGCGCTGTCAGAGAAGGGAGCGGAAGGATTTTGTGCGCGGCGCGCGTGACTCCAACAGCCGATGCGCGGAGAAGGCGTTTATGCGATGGATTGTGGATGTGGAGATGACGCCTGCACCCACAGTCGTCCCCGCTCCGTCCGTCTGGACCGATCCGCCTGTGTTGTCGGCGCCAAAATATTCGGCGCGACCGCTCTCTCTATGCCGCTCGCCGCTTTCCTTCCTCTCACACTCGGCAAGCAGCGTAAATGGACTCCAATGGGCAGGCAAGCAGCTGGTTTCTCTGTGGCTGCTGCCTCTGGTTGAAGCGGTTGTCCCAGCACACTCAGAGAAAGAAGAAGGATGCGGAATGTGGGCATCCTTTTTTGCGGGAGAGACGCAGCTCCAGAAGATCGCAAAGTGCGCTTGAAACAGCCGAGCGCGTACTTAGGGGAAGCATCCCCCAAAACTGACAGCTTGAAAGACTGACAATGAAATCCAGTGCGAACTTAGGGAAACATCTGAGTCCTGAAAATCCTGAAAATGGGTTCAGAACCGAATCCCAATGAAAAAATTGCACGAGCCTGTGTGTTGTTGCTCCAACGCACAAGAAGTTTGGCATTTTCAAGATTCTCAAGTGCTCTCGCGCGTGAATAATGACCAAAACGTTCAATGCTCATTTGCACAGATATGATTGAGTTGACTCCTCAAGCGAGGCTGACCAGCTTCCTGCTTAAGTACGCGTCTCAGACTCGACGGACTGGGAACAATTTTTGAAACGGTCGGTTGAGGGCAAATCTTTCATTGACGCCGTCCGTTTGTGACGCTTCGCGTCCGCTCACTGACCTGTCCAGCGCACACCCAACAACAGCCCACAGCGCCAAATAAAAAAGCAACCGGATGGTTCAGAAAAATGGCTGCTGCTTGGGGTGCGTTCGTTCATGTCCTGACTCGTGACACTTCAAAACGATGTGGAGCTGCACAAAAAATGTATTTTCTGAGTCCGCTCAGATCCTACTCAAACACCTTTTTAACTCGTATATTCTATATGGCAGGTCTTCCTTGCCGCCACATTCACATTGGAATTGAAAGACCGCAACAGCAACAAAAAGTTGGTTGCGAGGAGCAAGAAGCAAAGGCGAGAAGAGCCAAGTCTCTCTCCGTCTGTCTGTCTGTCTATCTATCTATCAACACGCCGAGTCCGCATGCGCTGGTACTGTCTCCACCCAGAGTTACCCGAGAAGGCCGTGCTGCGGATCCGCACCGCGCCAAACAGCGGTGCGGCCGTGTGCGGTCGCGTGTCGAAAGGCAAAGCCATCGCCGCGCTCGCCCCCGAGTTCGAGATCGCGGACGACATGCTGTCTCTGGCAGCAACAAACGGACGTGCCGGCGACCCGCAGCGATGGCTCCATGTGTCGCTCCCAGACGAGCTCGACGGCGAGGACATGATTGAAGGATACGTGATGGCGAGTCTGCCGGATGGGATGCGATTGCTCGTGCCTTGGGAGCAAGCAGGTAACGCAGAGTATGAGAGTTGTGTTTGCGTATTTCTGCTTATCGGCTGTAGATGCAAAGCAGCCTCATACTGACAGCTTCTGTTCTGGGCCTGTAGGCTTTATCAACTGCTGTCGAATTGGCGACGCGAGTGCGAAGCTGTTTGACGGACCGTCGAAGACAGCGAATGCGATCGGCTTGGCTGAAGAAGGTGAAGGACTCAAGTACCCGTACGGCGTCGTCGCAGTCGACGGGTCTCGTGCCTGCATCGTACACGATGTTCTCGAAAGCGTGTGGATCGAGATCGCCGAGCTGGAACCTGTTTGTGTCCAGCTGCGCCACCCGAATTGCTCCAGTGAGTGTCCTACCCCCGCACCTCAGCTCACGTCTAATTTCGTTGGAATGATACTGTGTAGCTTATGTTAACTTTCTCACAATGTTTGTGTTTCTTGCTTCACAGCACCGCATGCATTTTACACGCTGAACGAAGACCTTCCGCCTGAAGCACAGATCGCGATCCGATGCTTCCCGTCGAAAGAAGCGGAGACAGTGGGGCTTCTGAGTCGAGGAGAAGTGATTGAAGTCGTTGCGCAATGCGAGAACTGGTTGCAAGTTGCAGCGACACATGGAGAAGGAGAAGTAGAAGAGGAGTCGTGGATCATGTGCCAAACGGATTCGTGGACGCTGCTCGTCGAGTTTCTGGGTCATTCGTCTGAAAAGTGTGTGAGACTGGCGGGTTTCTCCGATGGAATTGCAGAACCTGCTGCTGTGCTTCACGACCAAGGAGCAATGAAAGAAGAGGCAGCGCTAGCCGATAGTATCGAGCTTAATTCGGATGAAGTTGACACGTCACTCAGCACGGTAGCAGCTGCAGACCTGACGGAAGGCTCACTGGTCCGCGACGAGTCGGAGCGTCTCAGCGACCACACTCGCGACCAAGGACTCTTGAATGGTGTTGGTGCGGCAACGGATGAATGCGAAGTGGACAAAGAAGGCGTTGAGGTGAGTGAATATTGGTGTTAATGGCTGGCGTGTGTTAGTTAGGATTGACTGCAAAACTTTGCTAACTGAACTGTGCTGCTATGGACAGGGAAATCGTGACTTCGCTTTTGAAGATCGTGTTGTACCGAGTAGCTCATGGGAAGATCGACCTCTTAATGTGCGAAGCGACAGTGGCAAGTTCGAACAAGATGTAACGATTGGAGAGAAAGAAGATATTGAGGTGGGCGGATAGTGATGTTAGAGGTGTGTTTGTGGAGATTCGAGTGCCAAGTGTTGCTGACTCTATTGCGTTTGTTTGGACAGGGAGATCGTGACTTCACTTTTGAAGCTCGTGCTGCACCGAGTACCTCGTGGGATGATCGTCCTCTGAACGTACGAGGCAATCGAGAAAACGGTGAGGTCAGCAGTGGTAAGTTCGAGCAAGATGACCAGTTTCAGCAAAACCAACACTTATCGCCAGAGGAAGATGGAGTCGAGAACGAATCAGTCGTTGAAGAATCTTCTTCACCTGAGACTTCAAGAGAGTATTGGGACGAACGGCCAATTCGCCCTCGCAAGCAAAGCGAAATGAACTGGGATGAAGGATTTCCGCCAACTCAAGATCATGTTGAACACCAGCCAATCGATGACGAGAAGGAAATAAAAGGCGAAGCTGTCGAAGAAACTGTACCTGATCACAGCAACATATCGAGCAATGAGTCCACTCCAGGAAGTGGGGTTGCGTGGGATGAGACTCCAGTAGGAGGCGGTAAATCTCGTCTGTGGGACGAAACTTCAGTTGGAGTTCAGAGTCACCCCGCCACTATTGCTGCTGAAGAAGTTGAGGCGCTACACTCGGAGCCACTGACGACGGATGATGCGACAAAGGAAACCGATGGTGAAGTTGTGCAAACAGAGACGGTGTCGTCGTGGGATGAAATGCCAGTCGGAGGCTCCGGTCATCGTTCGTGGGACGAGACCCCAGTTGGCGGCGGCAATTCACGGTCATGGGACGAAACCCCAGTCGGAGCTAACTCACACCACAGCAGTTCGGATTTTGAAGATGTGGTGTCGCACCTAGAGCCAATGAACGATGTATCAGAAATGGAAGACGAAGATCCAGTGGTGCCGCGAGATGAAGCTCCTGTTGGTGCGGGTTCTTCTCTTCCCTGGGATGAACGTCCAATCAGCGCGCAGAGTGACAACAGTACCGGTGGTGATGAAGATACGGAAGTGTGGGAAGAGTCGATGACCGAGGACGTGACAGAAGAAAGGCGTGAAACCCAAGCCGTGATAGCCGAGAAAGCATCGTCGTGGGATGAGATGCCAGTCGGAGGAGCTGGTCATCGTTCCTGGGATGAGACTCCAGTAGGCGGTAATAACGCACACTCGTGGGATGAAACCCCAGTTGGAGTTCAGAGCCAGCAGACAATTTCAGGTGGTGAAATTGAGGCGTCGGGAACGGAACTGATGATCATGGACGAGACAGCAAAGGAGGACGACAGTGAAGTGCAAACCGAGACAGTACCGTCGTGGGACGATACGCCACTCAGTACCAGTAGCCACCCCGGTAGTGCTGGTGCGCAAGAGACATCGAGCCCAGAACCAATGAGCGTGGACGAAGTGCACGAAATGGAAAACGACAGTCAATTCGCGCTGCTGGAAGAGCCTGCAGTTGTTGGCAGTAACTCTCGTCAGTGGGATGAGATTCCTGTCGGCATCCAGAGCAGTGGTGATGGTGAAGATGCAGAGGTGCGGGTAGAGTCGGTGATGGAGGTCGTGGCAGAAGTCACTAGCGTGGATCAAGCTGTACCAACCGAGAGTATTTCGTCGTGGGATGATACTCCTGTCGGTGGCAGTCGGCGTCGTGTTTGGGATGATACTCCCGTCGGCGGTGGCAACTCTCGTCCATGGGATGAGACCCCAGTCAGAGCTCGAGGTAGTATCTCGGAAAAGCACCAACAAGAAGCGATCGCTGAAACGTTCAATTCGACAGCTGAGCCTGTCACACAGACACTCGACGAGCGCCCAGCTGCGTCAAGTCTTGCAAAGCTGCTTGAGAGAGATCTCCTGAGCTCTGATCAAGCCCTCAACACTGGATCAAGTTCTCCATTTTCTAGCGATCATGACCAGAAGGGAAAGCTGACGTTGGCCGACCTTGACGAGTTCGTTGAACCCGAGCGAGATGAGATTCCTGTTGGAGTAACGAGATCCCAGTCTCCACTTCAATCACAGGAAACCACCGCGGTGAAACCACCGAACGAGTCCGTACACGTGGAAGACACCGACATTGTGATGAACGAAGAGATTGCGGGGGGTGATCAATTTGAAGAAGCGTCGAGTGAAAGCTGGGATCAAGATGCACCGACCACTCCGATTCTACCACGTGACGACATTCCTGTCAGAAGCGACCAGATGTGGGGAGAAGTCCAAGCTAGCCCTGAACCAACTGTGGCCGAAGAAGATGAAGTTGTGGCAGCAGAAGAAATGATCGTTGACTTACCCGAAACTGTCGACACTGAGACGCATGATACGAATCAACCATCTCCAGCGTGGAAAGAGACTCCAGCTGAGCCAGCTTTCCAAAGTGACGAGGATGAAAATCACTTCTATGAGTCGCAGGACGCGGACCAGCAGTTGCCTGGCGTCACGCAAACAACATTCGACAACAATTCGAGTACGCTTACTGAAGAAGCGCAGTCAGTGACGAAACGCGAAGCTGTGTTCAGCGGCACAAAGAGCCGTGTGGAGAATCGTTCGAGTGTTGGGGGACTGGGTTTCGCTGGACGCCGGACGCGAAAACCCCAGTTCTCGCATTCGGAGAATGGAAATGGTGGTCTTTCGTTTCTCATGGAGTTCGGAATTCGCGCGTACTGCCGACACAAGCAGATTCTCATCACTTCGAACGAAGAAGTTTCGAAGGTTCTGTTCGAGGCAGTGGTGTATGGTGACGATCCGGAAGTAATCCTCGAAGCACTGACCGCAGATGAGCCTCCTTGCGAAGATTGGATGACATTCAGTCCTTCAAAGGTCCGTGTGCTGTCATCCGAGCCAAATGCGCACAATTTTTTGGATGTTTTGTACGCGCGCGACTCTGGAGAGATTCCATCCACGCCGAGACAGATGACGCCTCAGCATACCCAGCAACAGCTCCGCACTCCACCTCATTCCAGTGGTACCCGCAAAGCGAAAATCGATCGCATGTTCAACAGGACGCCGGTGAAGCAACGATCCACCCCAACGTACGATCTCATCATGAACAACGCAGACGTCGACAAGATTTTGGAGGCGGAGTTTGGGAACGAAGCGTGCGAGTTGAGCATTCTCGGTCCCTACAAGTATCCTACCCTGACAGGAAGTCAGATGCCTGGGAAGCCGTCGCGGTCGCCAGTCGGAGGCTTCGGTGCGGTAACCTCAGGTTTGAGTAGGTTCCCGGTCACCACCTTCCAGACACCGCTACCGAAAGATGTCGAGTCAAATGCTAGCAATGCATCTGGGCACCCTCTACGTAGCAGCGAAGAACTTCCACCTCGCTTTTCAACGCCACCACCCACAGAAGAAAGTGCGAATCCGCTGAAGCGAGCCGCGTCTGCCATTGCAAAGACTCCTCCAGTGCAGATTACGAAGACGGCGTCAGCACCTTCTGTCGTGTCTACAGTTCCTGAAGCAGCCCCAAAACCAGTACCCACGACTCTTCCACCCGCTTCTCGACTGGGTTCACGACCTTCGTCAACTAGTTCTTTGCTTGGTACGAGTTCAACACTTCGCCGCCCATCTCCTCAGCCAACTGGAGGTGCCGCTGGGTCTAGATCTGCTGCTGCTGATTCAACTCTCCCTCGTCCGCGTTCGTCGCTGACATCCGAGTCGAGCGCGACTGCAACCAGATCCTCGATCACAGGTGCTCTGCCTAGACCTCAATCATTTCTCCAGCGAAAGAGCTTCCTTCCGACACCGAGCCCAGGCAAATCCACCACCACGACTCCGAGCGCCAGCCGTAATAGCATAGCAGGATCCATCGCTCAAGCAACGGACACGAGCAGTTTGCAGGCGAGACGCACCTCGTTTGGCTTTGTACGACCGAAGACCACCACCACCACGATCCCCAAGAAGTAGAGCTTCAACAGATTTCGAAGTTGGGGCCGCTCGTACTGACGCCCTCGTCTTCTTCAACGATTGCTCGAGCCTATCATCCTCCACGACAATGAAATCTGTGGAGCATAAATTTAGACGCGTCTTCGAGTGTTAGAGATTGCGAATAAGACCCCCAGGTCTGGGCGTAGGTGGATGGATACGCTTCAAACAGCCAATCGCCAACACAAGAGAAGGAAGCAAATATGCACGAAGACGAGGCGTAACGTATCAAGTACCACCCATTGCCGATAACGTTCATTGCTCTCTCTCATTTCCAGATTTGCATCAATAGAGGATGACGTTCGTCCCTCCTCCTCCTCCTCTATCACCAGCGGCTTCGAGATCACCTCCAGGTACCTCAGCTTCAGATTCATCATCGCCATCATCACCTCGCAGTCCGACTGGGTCGTCATCTCCGCTGATCCCATCCACAACCGGCAGTCGTCGCATCTTGGTGACCGGCGCAGCGGGGTTCATCGGCTTCCACACGTCGGTCGCACTGCTCGAACGCGGCGAGGACGTCGTCGTGGTCGATGAGCTGAACAACTACTACGACGTGAAGCTCAAGCAGTCGAACCTCGACGACCTGGTGGCAAAGTACTCGACCGAGCGCGTGAAGATCTACGTCGGCGATCTGTGCGACCAAGCGCTCGTGCGCAAAGTGGTTCGCGAGACTCGACCCGCGGCGGTGATCCACTTGGCGGCGCGCGCTGGTGTGCGGCCGAGTATCGACAACCCGTTGCTCTACATCCACTCGAACATCACGGCCACGACGGTGCTGCTGGAATCCTGCCGCCGCTTCCACACCCGCAAGTTCGTGTACGGCGGCAGCACGAAGAGCTCCTTCAGCGAAGCCGATGTCGTGGATTTCCCCGTGAGTCCCTACGCGGCGACCAAGAAGAGCTGCGAGCTGCTCGCGCACACGTACCACCATTGTACCGCATCGAGTGCATCGGGCTGCGCTTCTTCACCGTGTACGGCCCGCGCGGCCGCCCCGACATGGCGCCGTTCAAGTTCATGGACCGGATTGCGCGCGGCATCGCCATCGACCAGTACGGCGACGGCTCCTCGTCGCGCGACTACACGTACGTTGACGACATCGTGCAGGGCGTGTTGCTGAGTCTCGACAAAGCCTCGGGCTGCCAAGTCTTCAATCTGGGTCGAGGCACGCCGACGAATCTTCGGGACTTCATCGCTATCATTGATAGGTTAGTGGGCAAGAAAGCGACGATCAACTTGCTCCCGATCCAGCCGGGCGACGTGCCGCGCACGTGTGCCGACGTGACAAAGGCGAAGAAGCTCTTGGGCTACGAGCCGACCACGCCACTGGCAGAGGGGCTCGCGAAAACGTGGGAGTGGTATCGCAAGGTTTACGAGTTCCCGCAGACAGAGACGGCAGTGACTGGAGATGCGGCTACCAAGACCAAACCAAAGTAGTTAGTCTCCATTTTGCGGTGAGCCGAATCCCATGAAAGCGCTACCAGACAATCCCAGTTTGCCTGTGTAGATAATAATGACCCAATTTGGCTCAATGTTCAGAAAAATATAAGCGCTTCAATTTGTTACCGATTTGCCTTACGCTCGCTCCTTCCTGGTTTGTGATGCGATCGTATTGGCTGTGTGTCGTTGGGGTTGCTCCACTTTTCCTTGTTTCTCATGCTTGAACGCTGACATGGTTGTGGAGGGTGATGAATCAAGGTGCTCGACCGTTGTGCGTGCCCATTTGATGGAGTTGCTGGTTCTGCTTAGTTCTGCACGCGGTATGGGATATTTCGGTCCTCGAGGAAGCGCTTGATCGACTCGGGGAGCTCGCCCGACACGGACACCGCGTAGATGCCAGGTATTAATCGCACTACGAGTCGCATACAAAAAATGCACACACATAAATAATCAGCATACTGTCAGTACCCTCCTTTCTCATTCCATTACAGCGTGTAGATCTGCACAACTCACCAATGCGCTGCCATTTCGCGACCCAGCTCTCCTTCGGCTGCATCATCGCGATCATCCTACACCAGATCATAACAACACACGCGCATCGGTATCCCCATCGGTATCCCCATCACATACAAGCACACGTTATACGCATGTACAGACAGCACGCCTGCGCGCGCGCGCACGCACCCTTCAAAGTACGCGGACGTGCACTCGGCGACGCGCTGGCGGTTGTCCGCCATCTGCAGGAAGGCGCAGTTCTCGCAGCCCGTGTCGTAGAACTGCGAGAAGGTCTTGATGAGCGAGCACGTCATGCAGGCGCGCAGCTCGCGGAACGTGTTGGGGATGTCGGCGTGCACGATGGCGTCGTCCAGCTCGTCCTCCTCGTCGTCGCGGTGCTGTGGGCGGCGGCTCATCTTGTCTTTCTTGAGCTTATTGTCTCGTAATGCTGCTTGCGTTTTGTATTGGCGCCTCCCCCAGTCAGATTGAATCCGGAGTTGTGAGTGGTTGAATTTGATGTACACATGGTGTGATTGACTGCTCTCCCAAAAGTCCGAATGGGCCACTGCAAAGACGCGCACAGGGCGATGGATAAAACCTCGCGTGGTTCACGCGGGCATAGAAAGCCCAAGAGGTTTTTCGTGGGGCTCTCACGAGCGGCGGACGTCAGGCGAGCTCGCGCCGCTCGTGCTTTCATCCGGCCGCCCTCCTCCCCTTCCTTTGTTTTGGTGGTGAGGAAGAAAAGAAAAGCACTCGAAGAGCGCCAAAGCAGGTAAGTGATCCGCTCACCCTCTCTCTCTGTATCTGTCCACCATGCTCGCGCGCTCCTCCGTCTCGATCGCGCGCAAGAGCGTCGCGCGCTCGTTCTTCAACTCGGCCAACGTCGCCAACCAGGTGGCCGTGGACGAGGAGTTCCCGGGCCTCCCAGCGACCCACCCGGCCGCGCCAAAGGCCGGCAAGACCGAGGTCTCGGTCACCGGCTCGGGCATCAAGATCGCGTCCGACAACACCGACCCGTTCGTGACCACGCTCGGCGTGCAGCTCGCCGCCGGCTCCCGCGTGGAGACCGATGAGACTGCGGGCCTCTCGCAGCTCTTCGCCAAGATGGCGTTCCGCGCCACCGACGCGCGCTCGGACCTGCGCTTGTTCCGCGACATTGAAGCCATCGGCGGTGTCATCAACAAGCAGGCCGGCCGCGAATTTGTGCGCTACACGATCAGCGTGCTGCCAGACCACGCCGAGGCCGCCGCGCAGATCCTCGCCGAGACCACGTTGGCGCCACGCTTTGCCCACTGGGACATTGCCACCCAGAAGGAGCAGGTCAAGGCCGAGTTGGAGCAGATCGCCTCCAACCCTGCTGAGCTCGTCCTGGAAGGCGTCCACGCCGCCGCGTTCTACGACGACGTCACCCTCGGCCGCCCAGTTGTCTCGACCGAGAACCTTGCCAAGTACGACACCGAAGACCTGTGGAAGTTCTACGAGACGTACGTGAACACCGCCGGCGCCACGCTGATCGGCTCGGGCATTGAACACAGCGACCTGGCCAACATCGCGAACGAATACTTCAGCGAGCTGCCAGTCGGCGCGCCAATCAGCCGCACCCCGGCCAAGTACGTCGGCGGTGAGTCCCGCGTCAAGACCTCGTCGCCAGTGACCCACGTGGCTCTCGGCTTCGAGAGCGTCGGCAAGCGCGACGCTCTCTACGGCCCAGCCCACGTGCTCCGCGCGTTGTTGGCTGGTCGCCTGAACCCAAAGCAGGCGTCTGCTTTCTTCGCCAGCCACGGCGACGTCGGTGTGCTCGGTTTCTCCGGCCACGCCGCGAACGCGGACGTTGGCGCGCTCGTGGACTCGTTCATCGCGGAGATCAAGAGCCTCGCGACCACCCCAGTGTCGGCGGAAGAGCTCGCGGTTGCCAAGACCGTCGCGGCCCTTGACGCCTACAGCTCCATGAACACCCGTCAAGGCATGATCGAGCGCTTGGGTCTGTCGGGCGTGGCCCAGGTGCCAGCGCCATCCCCATCCAGCCTCGCGGAATCTGCGACGCCAAAGTCGATCCAGGAATTGGCACAGAAGGCTTTGGCTTCGCGACCATCCGTGGCTTCGATCGGTAAAGTCTCGGCTGTGCCTCGCGTGGAAGCCGTGCTCGCCAAGTTGAAGTAAGTAGATTTTATTGGGACCCACGGATCTTCAACACACAAGATGAGCGCAGCACAGCAGACGCGTCACTTGTCGCCGCCCATGACAAGAGGAACGAAACGACGGAACGCAGGAAGAGGATGAAGAGACGCGCACTTCGCGGCAGTCGGCAACTCAACCCGCAGGCAGCAGCGACGTGCAGATAAAGAATCAAGAAAATCGACCACCAGAAAAAACAATATACACTCAAATGACACCCCACAGAGCAAGCAACGGTAGTCATGCCCGAGTCTTCATATTCGCCTGTGTTCTTTCATGTTCGCTCGATATGAAGGACAACTTATCGTGGTTAGACAGTCAGTCAGCGATTCAGTCGGGCAGGATCTTGGCGATCTCTGTGTGGCAAAGCAGGACAATGCGGGAGAGTGAGTGAGTGAAGAGCTCCGTTCAGGACAAGACCATTGTAAGAGTCTCTCTGTGCGCACCTTCTTTGAGTGACGAGTTGAGCTCCTCGTGCTCTGAAGGGTACTTGATGGAGAAGTGAACAAGAAGGTCGCCTGCTGCGCGACCACCACCCATCTTCGCTTCGACTTGACGGATCGGCATGCCTTCACTTGGGATTTTCCACACCGTGTCGGGGAAACGACTTGGTCGCGCGCAAGACGCACGATGCGGCGGTCGAGATGCTCGATTTCGCGAGTGAACCCCACCAGCGCCTGTGGACATTAGCAGATTTGAGGGTTTTGAGGACACTGTCAACTTTGTCGTGCTAACCAGGATTGACAAGCGTGAGTGAATGGATGGAGGATACCTCGAGCAGCGAGATCTCCAGCTGAAGCTCCAGATCGTTGCCTCGACGCGTGAAAACTGGGTGGGGCTTCATTTTCTACTCCACGCAGAGGGTCCAATCCACAACGTCCATCCCAGTAATGTTGGTTGAGCACGTTCAAATGATATACTGTGAATTTTGGTAGTTTTGCTTACCAAATGCACGACAACATTCCCCGGGATTGCCTGCGGAGATTGATCGCCCTGGTGAGCCAGCACCTAGAGGAGAATAGCAATAGTCAACATGGTTGCGCGCAGTTTGCAGTCTCCAGTACCATGCACTGAGGAGAGGCTATGCTGATAGGCATTCTCGTACAATTTGGTCGCCGTGGCGCATGCCCTTTTCGATCTCCACTGTCACCATCTTGGTTTCATGGCTATGGCCGGCTCCGAGGCAGACGTCGCACTTGCTCTTGGCGACTTGGCCCCGCCCTTTGCACGCCTTGCAGCTTTACGACAACACCAAATAGCCAGGTCACATTACATTGCGTATTGGTGAATTTCGATACAACAACAAGAACAATCACACGAGAGACTTCAATGACAAGACAGCCAGCCAGACTCACACGGAGCGGACGTGCTGCTTGATCGGACCAATTTGCTGGATGAACGTCTGGACGCCCGTGGCGTCGCACTTGTGGCACGCATGGAAGCCGCTTTTCAGATCGACACCTGTGCCAGCGCAGCGCTCGCAGACGAGCTTCCGATCCACTTCAACCTGATTTGATTAAAGAGCAACATATCAACACTCAGCAGCTACAATTCCCATTGAGGGTTGGTGATATGGCGCATGCACTAATGTTGTACCTGAAGTTGGTGACCAGAGTACAGTTGAGCCAGCTCGACCTGGATCTGGACATGCTTCGCTTCAACTTGCGGCCCTGCTCAACAACAGGCATATCACACCATATAGCCTATCAATCTATCCACGTCCATGGTGTCTCTGGCCACAAAATGCTCCTTGAGAATCTGCAACTCACGCGATGGCATTCGGCTTGCAAACTGGGTCTCCGAGACGATCACTTGGTAGCTGATGTAGCCCACGAACGCCAGGAGGCAGCCCACGAGCAGCGACATGGCGACCATCACACCCAAGCTCTCTTCGTCGTCTTCCTGCGCATGCTCTTTCTCGCCATCGAGTCCGTCTTGTTCAATCGGACGACCAGATCGCTCAGAAAGGTCCACTGCCGCCCGGCTTTCATCATCTTTACAGTCCGCTCTGGACGAAGTTGAGGAGGACTTGGTCGCATGAGGACGACGACGGTGTCGAGGACGACTGTGCGCCAGGTCCGCGACGTGCACGACGCCCGCAAAGTCGTCGTCACTGGCTTCAAAGAGCTCATCGGTCCCATTCGAAGAGCTCTTCATCGCGGCTTTTTCGTTCACTTGCCTAACTCGCAACTGATGTTGTGCGCCAAGAGGCACGTCGATGTCTCCAGACTTCGGAAATACGGACTTTTGTCGACTTCGCAAGAACGACAAGTGTCGAAAATACAAGTGAAGTATATTGAGTTGAAAACATATAAACTTGCAAAGTGAACGAACATTGTGGCTTCTTTCTCACTGATTGATGATGGTGTTTGATGCTAAGTCGACAAGAGCTGCCCTTATTGGCTGGTTAGTTACTCCTTCTTGTCCGTGTAGATGGAGGCGTCCGCCGGCCAGAGCGCTCCCCAGTGGGCCTTGCGCGACGCGCGATACACTTCGCGGATGTGCTTGCCTTTCGTCACGCTGCGGCGCTCGAGAGCGCCGTCGGGGGTGCACAGGTCCAGGTGCACGTGGCGAGTCGCAAGCAGTGGGCTCCTGTAAAAAAAATCAACATTGTCAGCATCCAAATCCAGATGAAAAGCTATGACGAGTGTGCACAGAGGCGCAAACGTACCGGATCATTCGCGCGAATCGCTGCTTGGACTCCTTCTCGTCCGCTCCGTTCTTCTCCATGATCACGTACGAGAACTTGGATCCTTTCTGGCCGTGCCATCTCTTCGGCGTCATCTCACGCGGGCGGTGCACCTGCGGCGAGCGCTGCACAAAGTGGCACCAGGTTCCACCCGCAGCTGGACACTACGGTATACAAGAAACAAGCCTCAGAGTTACACACCATCACACTACAGTCGGAGATCGCATGTCAACAACAAACAACATACCTCGAAGTGGTGCGGGCATGGCGCGAGGATCTTGACGGTCTCGTCTTCCTCTTCCGCCACCGAGTCCAAGATGAACTGACGCGCCGAGCGCACGTGGTGGGACCCCCACGGACTGCCTCGATCCACCAGCACCATGCAGCCCTTGTCGCTCAGAAGCTCCCACAGCGCTGACATGACGGCCACGCGCTCGTAGTCGTTCGTGATTTCCGAGAGCACGTAGTTCAGCACGATCAGGTCGTACTTGATGCCGCCCTCGAGCTCGCGCTTCATCTCCGACATGCTGCGGCGAACGCTGAGTCCTGGGAAGCCCTCCAACACGACCTCCGCGGCATCCACCATCGACTGACTCGGCTCCACCACTCGGTAGCGGGTGAGCGATTCGTCGTAGAACTCCTTCGCGACCCAGGAGGCTGTACCTGGACCTGCACCAAAGTCCAGCACCGACTCGGGCTTAAAATCTGGTCGCTGTTGCTGCAGTTGACGGAACACGTGGTGCGCGCACGCGTAGGTGCCTTCCACTTCGTACGACATGTACGCCATCGTCTCAGTCGGTCCGTACAAGTACGCGGGGATCTGCGCGTCCTTGTCCAGCGTCCAGCCGATCGGGTTCTTGTGCATATCGAGCGGGATCTGGCGCGTGTTCTTCTCGTCGTGCACGTACTTCTCGCGCAGCTTCTCCAGCTGCGAGTGCGTGCGTCGCTTCACGACGGTCGTGAGGCGGCGCAGCAGCTCCTCGGGCATCTCGACGCGCTGCTGGATGCCGTTGCGCGTCGTCTCATCGATGTTCGACACGATCTTCATCGCCTCGCGCACTTCGCTCAAGATGCCGCCCTTGCTGGCGGTGCCATCGCCGGATGCTTTCGCTCGACGCAGGCGGCGAGAGCGACGACTGGAGCTGCTGGATGGCGCAGTAGCAAAGGCGCTGGTCTGGATCGCGTACGCGGCGTTTCCGACACGCAGCGCGCTTGTGGAGCGCAGCACACGCGCGGCGGCGACACGCGCGGCGGCGACACCCGCGAGCGACTGCATCATCTTCATTCCGACTATCGATGCTGGTGGTGTGATGGTGTCTCTTTTTCCTCAGGAGCTGTTGGTTGGCTGAGTCCCATCAAATGGTCCGATCCACCTGAACAGTAGCCCCCTTCGGAAAAAACAGCTGGGGCTTCTAATAAGAGGACTAAAATTCGTACAGTAGCAGTTGAAGTGTCACATCGCCATCCCGCTCTGATTTATCATAAACTTTCGAAGGCTATGATTCGGTACTGGAAGGACCAATTTCTGGTGGTCTCACTATTTTAGTTTGAAAGGATATGCTTTATACGAGGTTCAACGTCAATACTGGCTTCATCACTTGGATTTGCAACCTTGTTGTCCATGCACTGGATTTGCTCACTCACCCATGCGGAAGAGAAGCTTCATTTCCGCATTTGCTCCCAAGCGCAACAACCGCTACAAGACGAAGAACGAGAAGACCAAGACGCCACACACGAAGAAGCAGATTCTCATGAAGCCCTCGCTCGCCAACGCGCTGATCGCCGCACTCGCTACGCTGGCGACGGTGGCCGCCCAGGACGCGCCAGTGAATGTCCAATCGCTCAACTTTGAGTCGCTCAGCGCCCCGGAGTCTGCCACCACATGTACGGAGCAAATCTCTGCCTTTCTCATGTTCTCGGTCTGCGAGAATATATACAGTGGATGGATGTGCTAATGTTTTCGTTCTCTCTTGTGTGTGTGCTTGACAGCCTCGGACAGTGAATTTGCTCTGCATGCGCTCGCGATCGGCGACTGGGGAGTGACGTCGGACCCGACCGGCTCGTGCTGCTCCAGATACAAAGGCGAGCGAGACACCGAGGCGTACAACAAGCATCGCTACGCGCAGGAGAACGTCGCGACGCTTCTCGGAGTCTCTGCTGAGTTGCTCAAGCCGAAGGTTGTGATCGGGCACGGGTAAGCAAACAGTACTTTTGGCTGGACAATGTATGTGTGTGTGTGTGAAAGCTGAGTGATTTGACTGACCACCTTTTCCTTCTCATTTGTCATTAATTTTGGACTACAGTGACAGCTTTTACTGGCAGGGCATCAACTCGAACGATGTCCAGGCTCGCTTTGAAGGCACGTTCGAGTCCAAGTACAAGAACGTGGCACTGAACATCCCGTGGCTCAACGTCATGGGCAACCACGACTACGGTGGCTCGAGCTTCATCTGCGACCAAGAGTGCAAGTCAACCGAGGAGATGCTCCAGAACCTTGAAGCGAAGTTCACTCGCCAGCAGAAGTACACGAGCCCCAATGACGACCGCTGGAAACTGAAGGACCACTATTACAAGGAAACCATTCAAAACGGCGGCGTAACCGTGGACATCTTCAATGTGGACACGAACTACGCCACTGTTCACGGCGCTTCGCAGATTTGCTGCCAGTGCTACGGCTATGCTGCTGGCGACAACCCGATCTGCAAGGACCCTCACCCAGACTCGGCTGGAAAGCTATGCGCTGGAGGAAACCTCGACATGTTTAATGCGTGCATGAACAAGCTGAAGGAGTGGCAAGACGACTCGTTGGTGCAGCTGGAGCGCGATGCCAAGGCATCCAACGCGACGTGGAAGGTCGTGAACTCGCACTACTCGCCTCACTTCCACATGCCTCCAGACATGTACGCAGGGTGGTACAAGGTGCTGAAGGACACCGGAGTGCACCTTTTCATCAATGGACACACTCACGCAGAGAGCCACGACTACTCGAGCAGCCACAAGGTGCACTTCGTCACGAACGGAGCTGGCGGCGGTATCCAAAGTGAAAGCATCGGCGCACCACCGCCGCACGCGCTCGAGAGCGTTGGCGTCAACCAGTACGTACCTGCTGAGGATAATTTTTTCACTGTGTGTGTGAAGTGACTAACTGTGTTTGCTTGATGTGTTTGTTGTTGCGCAGGGTATGGGGCGCGACAGGTGAACCGTACGGGTTCTTCGAGTTGTCGTTCTCGACCGAGAAGCTTCGCCTGCAGTTCATCTCCACCGGAAACGGTTGGAAGCCTGACGACCAGCAACACGCACGCAAGGTGGACTACTGTTACATGATCCCCGCTGACGGAAGCATCGGCGCCAAGTGCGTCGCTTGAGTTCGTCTCGCTCTCTCATTAGTCGTACGAGCTGCTTCCTTCAGATTTCTCCCACGTAGTTTCCCAATAATCTCCCTTGTAAATTGAAACAACACGAATCACGCCAACGCCAAAATCGAGGACCACCAGTTGAGGTACATATATCATGCCCTTGAGCTCCTCCTCCCTGTAGGTCTGCTGGTATCCCTTTCTCTCACTCTTGCTCTTTATTTGTTGGACGCTAAACGCCAAATGCCGGACCTCCTGGTGCTTGGGAAACAGGAAGGTCGGTCGCCTCCTCGGAGTCAGGAGCTTCCACCCCGAGATATGGAAGCCTCGGCTTGTTTGCCTCTCCGGGCTCTGCTGTCCAGCCTTTGTGTGTGTGACTTGTGTGGGACCTGCTCCTGCAAGTGCGCTGAGCAGCTCAGTCTTCTTGGACCCTTCCATTCGATAGTATCAGTGAGTGCATCAGTGGCTCGCAGGCATTGACTCATGGTGCCTCCACTTTTGGTGCCAGAAACAGGAGCCGCCCATACAAACGCCCTGATGTTGGTAGGTACCGTACGCGGATGAGTAGAAAGTTGTCCTCTTTTCTTAGTCCTCGACGGAAGATGGCTACAGTACAGAAATGACTCCACGCACTTTTGTGCGTCTTTTCTTTCTTTCCATTTCGAGATTTCGAGTGCGGAGCCACGAACGAAAAGCGCAACTCTCTTTTTTTGTCGACGGTTGCTGGCTGCTGTTGCAAACAAAACGTCATGTGCCGCTTGACAAGCAACGTGCGAATGCGAATGCGAATGCAAATGGCGATCGTTTCGTGACTCTCTCACTCTCTCTCTCTCTCTCACCAGTCTGCACGAAGCACACTTTTTTTTTTAGCAAGTCAACGCCAGAAGGTGAGAGAGTGAAGACGCGAGCGACCGACCACATGGGCGAGCGCACCACTGCAACCAGCTGGGGCAGCAGTCAAGAAGTCAATGGAAAAGCAGCAGCCACTCGATATCAAGGGAGATCCAGCTCAACAGGCACCAGCCGACAGCCCCTCCACATGTGCAGACAGACAAAAGACTTTTGACTTCTCCATACGAAAGCACGTGAGGCAGGGCAGTCGAGCGGGGGAGCAACCGTCGTCACAAGTCACATGCCGAGCCCACAAGCAAAGCCTGCAGGACACGAAGCGCGTGTGGAGCAACAACACTCGCCAATCTATGACGTAAGGGGGCAAGTGTTGACGTTCAAAAACGTCGGTTTCTTCTTTGCACGTTGTTGGATACCTACTTTGGCTTTTCTGCGCGCATTTGAAACGCGTTCAAAAACGAACCATGAGGACAAGAGGATGCGACACACCTCAGCAGGCTGGGTGAGAAATCGCTCGAAGTATGTATTCTTAGAGGTAATTTGAACAGGAAAGTTGGAATTTGTACTGCCAAATTCTGCAGCGAATTAGCTGCTAGAGGTGCCGACTCTGTGTGCATCTCTTTTCTGGTGACCCTCACCCTAGCTTGATCGTCTTTTCTTCCCAGGCGTGTTTGCTAATGTTCCGGCTTTATCACATCACATGAGAACCACTTGATTGACCGATGTGATGTGGTGTCGTAACTGCGCACAACATTTGCGCACATTTTCGTCAGATGAAACTCGTGCGAGCATGAGAGCGAAATGTGCGACGACAGGAGTTGCCCAACAACAGGCACAAATATCATACAAGCTCGCTGTCCGATATTCGCGGGCGTGTTGCATAAACGTTCAAAAGTGCGGATTCGGGCGGACGTGTCAGAAATACAGTACGCCAGTCGCTTTTCTTTGTCTAGTGTTGTCGTTTCGCAAGCTGAAGCAAACGCTTGGTTGTTTGTGTCCGTCAACAGCACTTCGCCCGCAAACAAACGAGAAACTGGCACACCTGGCTGGCCCAAACCTCTGCTACAAAACAACACTTGCCAACTTGCGCAGAGCAAGACGGGTGTGCATCGTGGCGAAATGAACAGCGCGAGTGACGGCAAGCGCGCCATTGCGTTGTTTGTAACAACCGATCCAATCCGATCGGCGCTGACTTGCTGGCGAGCTGTTCAGTTTTCATCGCCTGTGTCGCGGCCCTTTCTCTCGCCGCGCTTCGGAGTAGATTGGCCAGTCTTTTTGTAGACATGTGTGGGCTTGGTGGCTCGGCTTTCCCTCCAGCGCTTCAAGTTTTTTTGCGAAAAGATCCGCAAAAGTAACCGAATTAAATGGTGAGAATGGGGGCTTTCTCTGTGACTTGTTCTGGACGACAAATTGTTGTTGTTTTGTGGCTTTTGATGTGTTCGAATCGCTCACATCTCAGTGAGCGTGTTGGTTTGATTCTGCGAGTTTCGTTCGAAATAGAAACGAATGTACCCAACAGTACAAGCAGACTGACGATTGACCTCAGGTTGACGTTTGGCTTTGAAATCCAGCAGCGGGTTGGTCGGTTCAATTTCAATGGAACGTTAGCTAAGGTTTGTGTGGATTGGTCACTATCCTCACACACACAAACACATACAATCTGCACTGCGGTGACTCGTGGGTGACTGATAGTTTTCAGCTTTCAGCTTTCTTGTTTTCTTGTTCTATCGGACAGCTGGTGCGGACATCTGATGTTTGGTCCGATTTTTGGCTGGATGTCCGCGTTCTGGGACATTTTGTGCACGATCTTACGCGGGGGTAGGGCCATTGGTGCCGGATGTAGGGTTGTAGATCGGCCAACGCGGCATTGCGTGATTAGCCAAACAGATGGGGCGGCTGAGCGCGCGCTGATTGGGCCAAGCGCGCTGCCAGCTGGTGACGCCCTTGCTCTCGTCCCATCCCTCTCACCACTCATTCTTTTCTCCCTCCTCCTCCCTTTCTCCCCCCTCGTCGCTCGGCCATACAACGCGCGAGTCACAGGCCAAGAAGAGCCAAAACTGGTGGAGCTGAGGATGGAGATGGCGTGCACGAGAGAACAGGCAGGCCGGCCGAGCCCGTGTGATTCATTCAAGAATTCGACGGCCCAAGTCCACACGCACAACAAGAAGAGTGGCTCGGCTCGGTCTCTGCGCGTCCACGGTTAAAGACAGTTCGGACCGCGCACAACAACAACAAACAACCAAACAAGCAAGCGCCGCGTTGAATCCGCCCCGCCACACACACACACACACACGACAAGCAAACAAGCTAGTGGTTGTTTTATTTTCCTACCTACCAACTCGTTGGTAAGTACTCCCCCCTCTCCCCCACAGTTTCGTGTCCGTCCGCCCCGTTTGAATTGCGCGCCAAGCCGTCCGCAGATCCGCAGGAAGAAGACCCAAGTAACCGTCTGCATGGCCTCCGCGCTCTCCTCGTACTCTACCTCGACCCACCCGCACCACTACCCGTCGTCGACCACAGCCATGGAGCACCACAACAACCACAGCCACATGCACCACCACCCGCACCACCAGGTGGACCCGGCCGCCGCGTTCCACTACGAGCAGTACCAGCAGCACCAGCAGCAGTACGGCATGCCGGCCATGGGCCACGGCCACCCGCACCAGCAGAGCCACCAGCATCCGCACCAGAGCCACCCGCAGCAGCAGCAGCAGCAGGGCCCGCCGCCGTCCGCGTCCGGTCCGACCAAGAAGGGAGCTAGCAAGGCGTCCAAGGCGGCCGCGACCAAGGCCAGCAAGGCCGCCGCCGCTGCGGCCAACGCCGCGCGCAACACGCTCACGATCAGCACCAGCCAGCCTCAGCAGTCCCAGCAGCAGCAGTCCCAGCAGCAGTCCCAAATGATGTCGCCGTACAAGTCGAGCGGCCCGAACTCGTCCGTGGACTCGTCCCCGACCGGCTCCCCGCGCAGCGATGACGGCACGGAGGAAGGCCGCAACGACGGACTCAAGTCGAACCGGCTCTGCACGATGCCTGGCTGCAAGAAGCGTGTGCGCTCCAAGGGGCTCTGCAAGGCCCACGGCGGCGGCCGGCGCTGCATGGTCGACGGCTGCGAGCGCAGCTCCCAGGGCCAGGGTCTCTGCATCCGCCACGGCGGCGGCAAGCGCTGCACGCAGTCGGGCTGCACGAAGGCGTCGCAGTCGAATGGGCTCTGCAAGGCGCACGGCGGCGGGCTGCGCTGCCAGACCAACGGCTGCACGAAGAGCTCGCAGGGCGGTGGTTTTTGCCGCGCGCACGGCGGCGGCCAGCGCTGTGAGAAAGAAGGCTGCAACAAGGGAGCGCAGCGCGGTGGTTTTTGCGCCGGCCACGGCGGCTCCCGCTTCTGCCAGCACCCGGACTGCACCAAGAACGACCGCGGCGGCGGCTACTGCGCTGAGCACGGCGGCGGCAAGCGCTGCGACTCGACGGGCTGCAACAAGCCGGCGCGCAAGAAGGGCAAGTGCTCGTTCCACGCGAACGCCGCCAAGGGCAAGACGCCCAAGGACCCGCTCGCCAGCGCCCCGCAGAACATCATGGACATGCGACAGATCACGACCCCGGCGTTCAACGGCAACGGCAGCATGGCCGGCGCGCCTGCGGGAGGCAAAGATGCGCGCGAGCACGCGACCATGGACCACCAGTCGATCCGCTACCAGCGCGCCGACCTGGACCTCCGCTACGCGAAGAGCTACGACCAGGGTGCGCCTATGTCGGCTGCTGCGGCCGCGGCGGTTGCGACTTCGAGCCAGTACATGCAGATTCACGCGGATCAACGATCCTACGACCCGATGAGCATGCAGAGCCACGGCCGCCACTACATGGGCATGGACAGCGCGCCGCACGCGGCCCCGCCAACCGGATACTCGGCGCCGTCGCACAAGCAGCAGGCGTCGTCGCACGCGTACAACCAGCGCGAGGCCATGAAGTCGTCGGGCGGCCACCACGGCGGCAACGTGAACATGTACTCGCAGCAGGCGCAGTGGTCGTCGAAGGAGAACGCCGGCCCGTCGAACGCCATGGCGGACCGCGCGAGCCTCGATTACTTTGACATGAAGGAGCAGGCGCCGCACCACCACCAGCCGTACCCGAGCAGCTCGTCGCAGTACCACCACCATCTGTCGGCCGCGGACTCGGCTGCCGCCGCCGCTGCGTACAGCAACTCGCGCGGCAGCTACTACGCGCAGCACCCGCACGCTGGCGGCCCGTCGGGCTCGGCCGGCGGCGACGCGGCCAGCCAGCAGCAGCAGCAGGGCATGATGTACTACTCGGCGAACGGCTACCCGCCGCAGCACCAGATGCACAGCATGCAGCAGCAGATGCAGCTCTTATAGTCGGCTGCGCGCGCGAGCCCTGCCCAGGTATATATTAGTCGCCCTCGTCCGCCAGCGAGCGCTTAGAGAACATAGAGTCGTCCAGCTGCCCCACAGAAGAAGAAGAAGCACGAGAGTCAGAAGAAGATAGAGAACACCATTTAGATTTAGGAACCCCCAATTTTGTCAACAAAAGAACGCATTTTTGACCACACATTTTCGTAGCTCTTCGCTGGCTTATCTTGGTGTCAACTGGAGTCTTTGTGGGTCAGTCATTATTGAGACTGCTGCTTTAAATGATCTGTCGGACAGGCGAAGCTCGTGTGTATACGGACGGACGACGGACTTCAGTGTGAGCACATCTTGGTCATTCGCGTGGCGGCGTTTGGCATGCTGCGATGGTGGAGATTGATGCACGAACTCGAAGTGGCAGCTGCTGGCGGTTCTGGTTGCTGCTGACCACTGGCGCTGTTCGAGAGACGAGAAGCGGCATCTCGGGACTGCGGATGTCGTCCCCTTTTGAACAATTCATGCTGACATTTCTGATACTATGACTGTTGCTGATGCTGATGCTTTGCGTGGAGGTGGTCGTGGTGCTCTGGTTCAAGTTGGCCGTAGGTCGAGGGCGAGCGCGCCGTTTTTCGCGCAGGTAGGTCGCGATCGCGGCTTTCGGCAGCGAGAAAATGCCCGACGTATGTCTGGTGGAGGAGCTCAATGGTTCTTGGTCATTTGTGGTCGATGTGGAGATGCGGAAGCCCCCTTTGCCCGTGTAGTGGTGGCGATAGCACTGGAGCAGTTCGTATTCCTAAAATCAAGATGACACAAGTGTAACAGCGTTAGTCAATGCTGGAGTGAAAGAAGACCGGGCAATTGTGTCATGCTGGAACGTACCATGCCAGCGTAGACGCGCAGCAAAGCTGGCGCCTGGTGCGCTCGCTCCGGCTCGTACTTCTGCAAAAGCGCTTGGAACTCTCGCTGCCAAAGTGCGCGATCGTCGTGAAGTTGCTGCTCGCTCTGGGGGGTCTCACCGATGCGGACGCTCTGGGTCTGAAGCGGGCGGAGCGGGTGCACGGCCGGTCGGAACTGCATGTCGACGCCCATTTGGAGACGATGCTGATGCTGATGTTGATGGAGTAGTGAAGGCTGCTTGCGCTTGTGAGGAGCTGAGGAGTCAAGATCGGAAATGATGGACTGCGAGAGGCCTTGAGGCGCCACGTGAAAAGCTGCGACTATTGCGCAACGACTGCTTTGAAAGCAGGCAGCCAGTATTTACTAAAAAAAAAGGCATGAGCATGCCCAAGCCTTGTGACTTCTTTCCATCGTTCGATTTTTCACTCGCAACGGTTTTCCATTTTCCAGCGATTTTTCCTTCTTCAAAAATAGTCGCATCAACCTTCCAAGAAAAAAGAAATCTTCACATGACGCTTAGCCACCATGGACTCACAAAAAGCGTGACCAGTCAAATTGACTTGATAATAAAATCGCACAGCTGCCCTGATGATTGAGAGAGATCTATTATTAGCAGCCCGTTATTTTTGTTGCTCTGTCGGTTGTTCTTTCGCTGGAATGAAACTGCTGCTGGAAAAGCTCAAACAGCTGACTCAACGGATCCGTCACGCTCGTTCTTGTCTGAAACTGAGACGGATCTTCATCGAAACGGCGCCTATCATTTCAGCTGAGTGACATTGAAGCACGCCGAGTGACGTGGATACACTCTTACCAGCCTCGCTTTGCTCACTGCAACTGCTTCAAGAGCTCCTGGAAGCAGTGGATGATCGTGTGGATGCCCTTGCGCACGCCCTCGTCTCGCTGCGGCGCATCAGAAGGGCGACGCGTCACGTGCGCAAAGTCAATCAGTCGGGTATCCGCAGCCAAAGCGCTCTCGAGTGCCGAATCGTCAGCATCGCTGTCGTCGATTTCGCCGTTGTAGAGGAACAGGAGCGAGCTTGCGATGAACTCGAGCTCCTGCTGCTCGTCAAACCACGCTCTCAGCAACTCAAGGCGCGATAGAAACTGCGCAAATCAACCATACGACCGAGTTAGAACAGCAACAGCCTCTCTTATCAAAAGGCAGAGAATACTTTCGTACCGCTTTGAGTAGCGCGACGTTCTTGCGCTTGTCGCCCTCGTGGGCCGAGAAGAACTTCGCAAACGCCGGAATCAGGTCCTCTGAAGAGCGCACCTGGCGTCCAAAGTGCTTGTCGAACTCAATGTACTGCTGCTGCGCTGGGTCGAACACCTTGATCCCCTGGATGCGGAAGCCCACGACCTCCTGCAACGGGAACTTTTGCTTCTCGTACGCGATTTTCTCGGCGCTGGCGTCGTCCTCGTACGAGCGCGTACCAACCTTGACGTCCATGATGCACGGCCAGCGTCTCCCCCACGTCAAGTCGTCCATCACCAGGTGCTCTGTGCACACACGCATGATCAACATTAGGGTATGCCAGCCAATACATCGATCCTGTAGCACATTCGATACGTACTCCCATCGCGGCTTTCACTGCCTGCAGATGCTTCTTCCGTCCCATCAGCGCCGTGCTCGCCAATTGGGATCACCACCATGCCGTGGTACCCAGGGATGAGCGGTCGCAGTCGCTCAAAGACCGGCTTTGCGCGCTCTGCGCGGAACACCTGTTCGTAGAACTCGTGCTCGCGCTCTCCGCGGTGCTTGTTCTGGAAGGGCTTCAAGATCTTCCCGCCGTACGACTTCAAGCCTGAATGGGTCAAGAGAGGACTCGCGTAAGCGCTTCTTAACACAGAGGCAACAGCAGCAGCAGCCACACAAGCTGCGAGAGTGCACGCGGTTATAGCGCCTTACTGGTCTTCGCGGTCGCGTGGCCGCCCACCTGGTGCGTCATCTCCACGAATCGCTCCACATCCGCCACCACGCGCGCTCCCTCTTCATGCTCTGCCATCTTTTTGAGCTTTTGATTTTTGCAAAATGAAGAGCTGTTCAATTTTTGACTCAGACTCAGATATATTCTCAGTTGCTCAGATACCTCCTTGGTTCCTGATAACGGGTTTTCGCCGAGCCGAATCTCAACAGTCCAAACGAAAATGACGCGCGTGCTGGTGCTGGGCGGCTCCAGCTACGTGGCGCAGTTCATCCTGCAGCGCCACTTGGTGGCTGTGTGTGACAGCGAAGATGATAGCGCTCTGCGTAGCTTCGTGATGGCGTGCACCATGCGCGGGCAGCAAGCGCCGTCGTCTCCACTCCCTGTGGGGTTTGTGAGCGTCGCCACAGCGACCTCGTCATCTTCAAATACCGCCAGTAGCAGTTCGCAGGTTCACGTGTACTGGGGCGTGGATCTCGGCGCCATGACAGGGGTGCGCGAGTGCATCCGCCACTTCCGCCCTAACGTGATCATCAACTGCGTGGGTGAGTGGTGGTTTTATAGCGGTAGCGTAGCTCTGTGTATGGGATCCATCCTAACAACTGACGGTTCAATGCTGTGGTGCTGTTTTGCAGCGATGTCGTCACCCGCAGCGTGCGAGAAAGAGCCCGCGAGAGCCAAGGCGATCAATGAGGTGCAGTTGCTGCTGTTATTCACGACCACTACCAAAGAGTGCTCATCATGAATAAGTACTGACTGTTGTGTGTGTGTGTTGTTGAATGGGATGTGACGTGTTGTTTTAGCCAAGAGAGCTGGTCGAGTTCATCGGCAAAGAGCTCGAATGGAAAGTTCGCTTCTTGCATTTCTCAACTGTGAGTTCCCTCTGTTGCAATAAGATCGCTCGCATATTTGCCGAGTAGCTTCTCATTTACGCGCCTGTTTGTGTTGTAATTGTGCAGGATTTCGTGTACGACGGAGCGAATCCGCCTCCACATGGCTACAAAGAGAGTGACGCCGTCGAATCGCTCTCCTCGTCATCCTCTCCAACAGAGCCAAGAGGTCTCACAGTTTACGGCGCGTCAAAGCTCCGTTTCGACACGTTCCTACTCGCGCAGCAGGATAAATACGCCAACCTCAGTGGGTTCATCCTTCGCATCGCGAACGTCATCGGCCCGCAGGCGCCGCTGTTTGCAGATCAACCACCGAAGTTCATGGAGTGGCTGCACCAGAAGCTCTTTTGCGGCGCCAGCAAAGAAGAGACTCAGGCGATTCCACAGCTCAGGCTCTGGCGCGACGAGATCAGATCGTTCATTTACGTGCGCGACTTGGCAGCGATGGTCTTCATGCTCTTGGAAAGAAATGGGGACGACTCGTTCCAGGCAGCAGCAACGCCAGCTTCGTCACCGTGTTTCCTGCTGCTCAACATTGGTTTGTGATGTTTTTTGGCATTGGGAGACTTTGTCTTATCAGGAAACACTGACTCTTGCTTTCGTTTATGTTGACTCCTCGTTGTAGGAGGCATCGACGCGCTATCGCGGGTGGAGCTCACTGAAAGATACTGCGAGGCGTGTCGGCGCATCGATCCCCAAAGACCAGCTCCACACGCTGCAATAGCTCCAACGTCGCGGGCTTCAGTGGATCTCGGCTACCACCCGCCTCTGAATGCGCATTTGGACACCGTTCTGCTGCATCAACAGCTCCCATCGCTCGCATTGACGCCTACAGACAGGATCATGGACGAGATCGGTCGCGAACTCCTCACACAGTGAAAGACGTAAAGCATTTTGATGGCATTTTGGTTTTCTTATTAATCTGCGTGTCGATTTGTTGAAAATGAAAGTAGGAGATTGCTGCAGCTTATTTGCTTGCCGCAGCGGTTAAAAAGAAGAACGTGAAAATACGTTCACAAGACGAAAGAAAAAAAGAAGTACATGCAAAGCACAACTTGAGCAGAGCGAACGCACAGCCTTGCAGCATCAAGTTGTTTCAGGATCACACGCCACGAGACAGTTCTGCGAGAGGACTCCCGACGGTTTACTCGAGTTCCATCACTTCACCCATCGCAACAGGAGCGAACTCCGCTGGCAGCAGGTAGTCCGGACGCTCAATCGCCTCCGCAATCTTTGGGGCTTCGACAAACGCGGCATCGCAAAGTGCGACAGAGTGACACGCCTGGCTTGGACTCTTGCCGCTCTGAACCAGCGCGACCAGCTCATCAAACTTGGACGAAAGCACATCACATCGAGCGGCAGGAGGAAGGATGGTGCACATCGTCTCCAAAGCAACCTTCGCAAGGCGGAGCTCGTTTTGGTTCTTCGAAGCACGGGACACCATCTCCGCCGTGTATTCGCACAGCAGGCAGCCCATCGACATCGACTTCTCCGACTCCACTGGCTTCGCAACTTCGTTCACGGAGTCGCACTCGTGGATACGAGCACAGATCGACTCGATGTTTTCGTTGTTCTTCAGAGCATCGACGATCGTGTCGTGATGCTTCATCAGCAACGTGCACTACAAAGTAAACAAGAAAATGGTTAATACCACGGTACACACAACACTTCAGCTTGTTCATACGGCAGTTCGTACCTCCTTCGAATCTGGAATCAATCGGCAGATCGAGTTCATCTCAGCGGTGAAAGTCGCAAGGCTCGCAGGCTTGGCGACCATCGAAGCAAGCAGCAACGAGTTCTGCTTGCAAATAGTGCAGCGAGAAGGAGACAGGGTCGGGTCCAAGAGTTTCAGATCCGACAGCTTCACAGACGCAGCCTCGTCAGCACTGGTGCAGAACTTGAGGGCTTGACAGATCTCGTGTGGCGGCTTGCCACTCTTCAACTGTGACACTGCAAAGTCGAACATTTTCAAATCGGCGTGGCACTGTAAATGTGGACACAAACATTAGATCAGCATCCCATTCAAATGAAAAGTCATAGCTCCCGAATGCATACCTTGTCGTCCGGTGGAAGCAGCTCACAGACAATTCCCGCAGCTTCGCGGGCTTCCTTAACTTCACCTGGGTTCTGGTTGAGGGCAAACTCCAAGACAGTGACAACACCGCTGCAGTACGCGCACGAATTGTTTCCCTTTCCTGAATTCTGAACTGGTGGCGCCACCTCCTTCGTCTTCAGACCGCTCGAACTCGCCGCGCAAAACTTCATATCATGACAGATCGCCTTTGGTTTCTCACCCTTCTTGAGAGAATCGATCACCTTGTCCAGCTCGTCCATAACAGGGCGGCACTACAGAATCACAACATAAGAAACAAGTCAGCAACAATACACATAACGTAGTTGAGGGATTGTAGTAGCATGTGAGGAGCGCACCTTCGACTCCGATGGGAGGAATCCACAAACCAAGTCTCCGATCTGACGAATCTGGTCGATCTGCGAAGGATCTTCAGCGAGAGCGACTTCAAGAATACTCGCCAGCTGTGTGCAAACAAAGCATCCATTAATGGCGGACTCCATGGAGTTCTTCACAATCTTGACAAGATGCTGGTCGTAAGAAGCAAGATCGTCGACGCCGTGTGTGCTGCTCGCAAGAGCTTTCGTCTTCGCAGTGCAGTACTTCAAGGACGTACAAATCTCGCGAGGGTGCTGTCCCTTCTTCAGCTGGTCGATGATGATGTCCAACTTGTCGACGTACTGGTGGCAAATGTTGTCTGGTCCCAAGAAACCACAGATCATGTCAGCGTAC